>VUQH01026470.1:4972-15177 GCA_015106775.1 Etroplus canarensis
ACAAAATTTGCATGTAATGAGAGTTTGGTAAATGTGCACAATAGTTATATGTAAACAGATTTACCATTAGATTTAGCTCCATTTCCACCTGCAACCCCAGCTGCTGGCCTGTAACCTAAGTAAGCAGCAGTTAAAATTACCCTCTGAAATAAGTTTAATCTGCTATGCAGATATATTTAATATTCACTTTGTATAATCACTGACCAACTCCTTTTGTAGGATATTGAGCATATCCATTTTGAGGCCTCAGTGCCCTACCCACACCTTACAAAAAGAATGACAAGAACACATCAAAATCTGGCAATCCTTTGAATTTATGGCTTTAAAACTGTGCAGTTACTTTACCTTTTGATGGTATCATCATTGTCCCTACACCTCCAGAATTCTGTGGTTTCCTTCCTAGAAATAAAAAGTTTGAAACTGTGAACAAAAGTTGTGGCTTGTGTGGTACAAATCCACATTGCCAATTAAGCCTTTATCAGAGACAGAAAGTGAATAAGATATGAGGGTTTCACCAGTGGGCTGTGGTACTTGTCCATTGGATATTCCAGCTGCAGCACTGTAACCTTAAACAAAACAAAAGTGTAACACTACCATCAAGTTACCACTTTAAAACAAAAGAAAGAAGAACCATTAAGCTTACCAAAAATATCCTCTGGTAACATCAACTTTTACTTCATAAATACAAAGCAAACAAAAAAACATATTCAAACCTTTATTTTACATCATATTAACATGTTAAACAAAGTTAGACTAACATCATTCCACCTCTCAGTGCGCTGAGATGAAACACACTGACTGTAGCTGTTTACATCACTCACAAGAGCTGCTCTGTGTGCACGTCAATGGCCAGCTTTATGTCATCCACAGTTAACCCAAACTGAACTATGAAACTATTACAAACTTCAGTCAATAATATTTATTTATAACCAGACAGGAAGTGTCATAACATTTTCACCGAAGCCTGAAAATATTAAATAAAACTCAAACCTTTTCTTTCCTGTACATACAGACATAACTCCATTATTATGCATTATGGTGACCCAAGCTACAGGCGACATCAAAAAACTGACAGGAGAAATTCAGCATGAGATGTCAAGTAGATCAATAGTTTGGTTTGTTTTTCAGTTAACACTTAAACTGATTGCTCGCATGACAACTCATTTTTCAATAATTTTTTTAAGTATATATTTTAAAGTAAATGGTATCCATGATGATTTTATTTATTATTATAACAGAGTATAACAACATTGCAAAATCTTATTTTCTGAAAGAGCAAGGGGAGGCCTTTTTCCACCTAAGGACTGTTTTATGTATGTATGTATGCATGCATGTGTGTGTGTGCGCGTGTGTGTGTGTATTTGGAAAATGTGTAGCAGCAATGTCAATATACAAATTATTCAGTTACAGTACTATTAGATATTTTATTTTTGTTATAAAATTTGTAATTCCACTTACATTTGTGTGCATTGATATCTTTAGATGTTTTTAGTTCAAGTTATTATTTTTGATTATTATTTTTCACATATTAAATGACCATATATATTTTACAGTTATCTTTTGTATGTCCTTTAAATTGTATATTAGGGTTCAAGGGAAAAAAATCTTTAGATGTCATCCTTTTTAAATTTTTATTTGATTAACAGTTTAATCCTACTCCAAAAAGGTCTGCGCAGTCTCTAAAGTAAAATTAAATTTTATCTTATAATAATAATAGACCTGCGATGAGTTAGTGCTTTGAGGAACATTGTTAGGAACCCTTTGCTGAAGTCAGTGGAGTGACTGTGTAAGAGCAGTAAAACTATTATCTTTCCTTCTCACAGAGGGATGTTAAATTTAGACTGCTGCTGCCATAGCAGTCAAACTGCCTTTGATTTCACAAACTGAGGCTACAAGTCAAGGGAAAACAAAATATATAGCTCCTTTGCATCCTCACAAGAACATTTGGTAGAGGGCCAACCACAGCTTTATAGCTCATGTTGCTCACATTTTAGTTTAACACGATTGTTTGAAATTTGGCAGGCAAACCTGACTGTCTGAAGGACATTCATGACATTTCTCTTTCATGTAATCTGGACTCCATAGTGTCCAGATTACTTCCAGAGATTTTTCTGAAGTCTTAGAACACTGAGAGCAACAGTATGCAAAATATAAAAATGCATGTACTCTGTGTTTTTCATTTATTCAGGAAGAAATTTAAAAAGTAGCTTTTCATATTTCCTACCAAGTCATTAAACTTAATCTTTAAATGTGGCTTTATTCTGCATATTTAACATCTGTTTTTCTCTAGATCTCATTGACAGCCATCCTTATTTCATTTTTAAGCAATCAAAAAGATGTACAATAGAACTCCTCACAACGTGACAAAATACATCTTACCCATTCAAAGGCACAGCAGTGAAACAACACATCTAGTACAAGTATGTTGTAGATATAACCAGAATGCAATTCTAATCCATTTTCAGTTATTGGTCTGAATTCTGCAACTTCTTGTCAATGAAATAAGACTTCAAAGAGTCATTGTCATGAAATTGACTGCAAAGGCTGATTATAGGTATAGCATGAAATCATTTAACTGATGCAACATCAGGGATAAACATTCTGACAGTTTGGTTTACTGTCTAGCAAAATTAATTTTTTTGATACCAGGAAAGATTTACAGAAAGGAAATAAATACAGTGTGTAATGAATGTCTGAATTACAAATGCATAGAGCAGTTCCTCTGTGCCATCTCCTTGGCCAAACATCAGCTCATAACTCAAGCCCACCTTCTCCAAAGTAGACCACAGACAGAACAAAAAACATTGCATCCTGACATACAGACCAAACTACATAGTTGGAAGTATTAGCCAACTTTGGCTGTTCTGCTTATGTATGTGTTTAACATTCTAACTCTGCATATTTCTTTCACCTTCATACATATGTACGTTTATTCTAACATGGCTCATCTGTCTGTAAAACAAAGCAACTGCTGTATTTTAAATTGTTAATACTGACACATGGCCTCAGTCACAAAAGCAGTTTGTATTTAGTTCATTTATATATTAAAAAAAGTCCCACACAAATTAATGTAAATCTAATGTCAAATATTGTTTGATATGACCTCCGCACTTTAGACACTCACCCCTTGTGTGTGCTGCCTGTGCCAGCCAAAGGATCACTGCACTCTGAAGAAGTAGTTGTCCCACCATGCTGGACCTAAATGTAAAATAGCCCAAAAATGTTTTTAAGACCCAGCAGGTGGATGAAGATCATGAAGCAGATGTTCTGAAATGGGGAACCTAACCTGATTATGAGGGCCTAATATACACTCAGGCCTGAGGCGTCCCTCCTCTCTCCAGCGTTTTTTGTATACGTTTCTGCTCTCCAGACCCTCCCCCACTTACTGGCAGACGCACCCGAGGTGTGGACACACTAACTGAATAATTGGCCACTTAAAGTACATTAACACTTAGGAGAGAGAAGCACAGGAGGGGGAAGATCACCAGATTGGGCATTGACTGATGAACTGTGGAAGGTGCATCATACATACAGGCTGGAACTATTGCTTTATACATAATTTAAAAATGTGTAGAGGATATAAAGTAACTTGTCTCATTATTTCTTGACTTTATAAATTTTATGAATGTAATGTAAAGTGATACAAAGGAATCAGAGAGGATTTTATTTTAAGCACAGCGATAAAGATGAAAATATCTGATATTTACAAGATATATTAGCATCTATATTCTTTTGAGATATTCAGAATACATGGATCATTCTAGCTATTAAAAAGTGAATACCCTTATTTTTACCAGCATAGAGCATTTATTGTAGAAATCTAAACAACTGTGTCTAAGAACACTGATAATTAGGTTGAAAAATTACAAAAATTCACCTTTAACCATTAATATCAGGACAAGTTTTTCCATTTCAAGTGTTCATAGTTTTGAAATGTAAATAAGTGCATAACTGTGATGCAGTTCCTCAGTGTTGTGTCTCTAAAACATAAATAAAGGCATTCCCCTGAAAGTAGAATGTAATTTAAATAATTTTATAGGCCTGTCTAAATAGCAGGTAGTGATGTCAGAAGTCACTCTCACATTACAAATGCAGAGTTTCATCTGTGCAGTCAAACTATGGCATGAATTATTAATGTAAATATAATCAATCATCCAAATTGCTGCACAAGGGTGACAGAACACAACTAAACTAATACTACACATGCAACGACATGAATAGGCAATACTATAATTCTTTGTTTAAAGAAAAAACGTACAGGCACTTTGGTAAATATTTCCACTGACCAAACCTTATAGAGAATTAACAAGAGTCATGCAACCTCTCTGAATGGAGGCTTATTTCTGAATGGACTTTATGAAAATAATGACCTCACTTCCATATGCAGAGTAGCCAGCAGAGCAATATGATAGAAATAGTGAGTGAAGTTGGTCCGTCTTTCACACCTTTTTAGGCCCATAATATCTCCATGGTCCCAGCCAGAGTGGCTGCACTTTTGCTTCAAGTAAAAAGTGAGCAAAAAGAAAAAGATCTCTCACCTTTCACATAGATTCCTCACCCGAAGTCCAAATCCTCTCCCTGCGGGGTCAAGAAAAGGTTAATGTCTCTTCCCAGCCCACCCAGACCTCTCACATACTTGGCTTCTGGACAAACTGAGCCAGCTTTTCACCACCTAGTAATGAATATGTCTTTCAGTTCATCACTGATGATTCAGCTTCTGACACTAGAAAGGTTTTTGCAAAAGGAATCAACAATTAGTAGTAGGACCCTTGTAAGTTCTTATAAATTGCTTATCAAAATTACTTGATGCTGTTATTAAACTGTAAACAGCACAATAGTTATGTTGTTTGCATTCATTATAATACGTTTGTGAGAATGTTTAAGGATCATGTTAAACAAGCTTATACTTAATTCCAGCACCACATTTTATTATTGTTCTCCTGTAGCATAGTTTTGCATGGTTAACAGGTCAAAAAAATCCTTATTTATCTAATACTGTGCCTTAGTGCAGCCTCTTAGTTCATCCAGTTTCTAAAACTATTAACTTATTCTGTTATAGCCAACTTTCTTCTGCTTGGCTGCCCCTCATAACCAGAATGTGCTAAAAGCCCTTCTTTGCTCACAACCAGAGCTGTATGCCTGAAACGACCATATTAAGGAGATACCCTCTCATTGTTAAAGAGCTGAAAAAGTTCTCTAAAAATGAGTTTTTGGCTCACAGTGATTACTTGTACATATCCTAAACTTTCCTCCATCCATTTTCTGTCACTTATCTAGGTCTAGAGTGCAAGGGCTGCAGACCTCCCACTCCCTGACCACCACCTCAAGTTCTTGTGGGAATACACCAAGGCGTTTCCAAGCCAGCCAAGCAATACCTCTCCAGTGTGTCCTGGTTTGCCCCAGGACTCCACCCAGGACATGCCCAAAACACCTTGCCTACGAAGCATCCTACTCAGAAGCCCAAACCACCTTGAAGCTTACAATCGTATGCAGTTAAGTTACCAAGTGCATATTTGTTGCTTTAAGAAAATCATAATTTACTGCGCATTGATTAGCAGCGAGTGAGAGAAGCATAACTAACACCATGTGCCATTTATAGTCTCACCAAATAAATACTCAGATCATGCATTTACATATTGTTTGGATTTGATTCGTTTATTCAACAGAACACTCTGGAAAGCCATTTGGAAACCACCTTAATCAGTCATCTGGGATATTAAGACTGAATTATCCCAACATCTGAGTTACTTCCGTACAGCGTGGCACTTTACGTATCATTTCTGGGCCAGTCTTAATCTTTTTCTTTCGGCTGCTCCCGTTAGGGGTCACCACAGCAGATCATCTGCCTCCAGCTCACCCTATCCCTTGCATCCGCTTTCTTCGCATCAACCCCCTGCATGTTCTCCTTCACTGCATCCATGAATCTTCTGTGGTCTTCCTCTTCTCCTCCTCCCTGGCAGCTCCATCTTCAACATCCTTTGGGCCAGTCTTACTAATTGGGAAAAATATAATCTTAGCTTTCTCTGTAGCCTACATATTTAAGAGTTAGGACATGGCAACAGATATGCTTTAAAAATGTAAAGCAAATAGAAAACAAGCTAAAGGCACTGCAAAATAGCTTAGGCTTTAAATGCTGTGGAGTGTGGCATGTGTCACATTGCATACTTTTCCTCATCCATCCCAATTAAATGAGAAAAACAAACTGTGCCTATTCACTGGTCCACTATCTCCAAGACTGCTTTATTCATGATCTTAAATACTGTGGTGCAGACACAAACACTGCAGAAATTACTACAGATAATAAAAATTGTAAAAACATGTATTGGGACATTAAATAACTTTGTATTAGATATGGCAGAGCACTCAAGTTATGCCAGCTGTCTGCATCATCTACTTCCCATCACTTTTTCCTGTTGCCTCTTTAGTTTTCACGTCAATATTTGAATAACTCAAATTTCCTAAGTTCTGCTCTGCACTGGATAATTACCACCTTCATGCATTATTCTGATCTCTTCTCTACCTTTCCTAGTCTCATTTTGTCCTGCTGCCTTTTCATTATAATAATCAAACACTGAAATTTCAGCCTGGATATTTTTGCATGATTAAAACACCGCTGCTTTTGTGCATAAGGAATACATATCAGTTTTATTTCCAATAAAAGGATTTCTTTTGACAATGCATTGTCTGAGCCCACCAAAACACAGTAAATGCCATTTTTCCATCAGCAGGTTACTGCAGAAGACAGGAACATGTTAGTTTAAAATGTTATGTCTATGGAATGCTTATGAGGAATAATGAAAAACCCTACCATTATTTCCTACATCTATCTTAAAATTGTTGAACTGCAGCTCTTAAGAAAAGAATGGGTGATGTCTAGAAAATATCTTCCAGGAGTTTGACTGCAGAGAGCATTACAATCATTTCATGTCTGCAGACTTGATAAAACTGTTGCATAATTTCAAATTTTTTTTTTTATTTATGTTGCAAGTGCTGTACAAGTGTGCAATTTAAATTACTGTTTCCAAATGAATAAATAAAATATCTCTCAACATAATCTTTTCCAAATAGACAATTACTGATACATTCTATTAAGTTTCATTACAGAAGTATAAACAATGCAAGTCTTTCTACAAAAAAACCCATGGCACATGTTGGGCCATGACAACTTCCTTAAATGGTTTTTAATGATCAACATATTGATTCAGCTGTACAACCATACATTACAATCCTCACCCTGGTCACCATGTGTGAAGCAGCTCACTTATCTGTAATTTCTTGTCTAGCACATTTAGAAGTGACTGAATCTAAATGTAGCAGGATGATAATAGCTTCTTCTGTTTTGAAAGGTTTAAAGCAAATAAGGGGTTAGTGATTTCATTGTAACACTAGTATAACCTACTGAATACCAAAGTGAGGAAAGATCAGATAAAGGAAAAGAGGGAAACAGTTTGAGTGTGCAAAAACGTGAAGGGGCTGGGGAAGGAAGGGAATAAGAATCAAAAAGGTCAGAGTACATTAAATATGAACGTTATGTAGCATCTGTTATAATGAGCACCGAGGGTTTTTGTTTTTTGCCTCCTTTCACTCTAGTGCTCGTAGCAGCCTAGTCATTAGCTGAACATCTCATCAGCTATCATCCACCTTACGATGGAAGAGCCAGGAATCCGGTCGCAGACCTAAAAGATGATATTTGGAAATAATATTTCTGTCTACATACACACTTTAATTGAAGATACTTAATATATTATTCAAAAGAAAAAAAAACAAACAAAAAAAAAACGACAAAACCTACTCCATGTTGCTTTTTAGCTGATGAACAGTACGCTTGTCCAGGTACCGGCAGAAGAGAGTGAGCAGGTTTGAGGGTAGGAGAAGCGGCTCCACTAGTGAACACTGGGATAGCTGTCCTGCCACCTGGAATATGATGTCAGTCCTAAGAGATAAAAAGTAACATGCAAATCTCAGAAGTAGGTTTTAATATCCCAGTTCATTAATATTAGACTGAAGATTCCCACCAGGTCTCAAAGTCACCAATGCTGGGCTCTAGAGGAACACCTGAGGACAGCAGCTTCTCTCCTTGAGAGAGCAGAGCGTACAGTAAGGACAGTCCAAACTGAAAGGAAAAAAAAAAAACCATGAGAAATCCTACAATAAGCGTACTAAATGAATTCCAAACAAAAAAAAGCAAACCTTGTTCTGACAGGCCAGCTCAAGACATTCGTATGCCGTTATAGACTCCAGTGATGTCAGATCTTTGAGGACACCAATGAGCTGACTAAATGTCAGGCCACCAATCACATTTCGAAGAGGTGGATAGAGCACTGGGAGGGCCTAAAAGAATAAGATTCATCCCAATAATTTTACAAAGTCAAAAACAGAATTTTAGGGAAAGCCTCCCTTCTTGTAATTTATGTACACTGCTCAAAAAAAATTAAACCCCACTTTAAATCAGAGTATAGCATCAAGTCAATTAAACTTCTGGGATACTGAACTGGTCAGTTACATAGCAGAGGGGGTTCATCAGTTTCAGCTGCTTTGGTGTTAATGAAAACCTGTGCACTAGAGGGGCAACAATAAGGCCACTGACACTTTTCCCCCTCCTCTCTTGACTTTCTCAGTAGTTTTGCATTTGGCTAGGGTCAGTGTCACTACTGGTAGCATGAGGCGATACCTGGACCCTACAGAGGTTGCACATGTAGTCCAACTCCTCCAGGATGGCACATGAGGCACATGTGCCTTTGCCATAAGGTTTAGTGTGTCTCCCAGCACAGTCTTAAGACCACAGCGGAGATTCCAGGAGACAGGAAGTTACTCTTGGAGAGCTGGACAGGACTGCAGAAAGTCCTTAACCCATCAGCAGGACTGACATCTGCTCCTTTGTGCAAGGGGGAATACAATGAGCACTGCCCTACAAAATAACCCCCAGCAGGCCACTGGTGTGAATGTCTCTGACCAAACAGACTTCATGAGGGTGGCCTGAGGGCCCAGCATCCTCTAGCAGGTAATTTATGCTGAACACAACCTGGCTGAGAGGAGGTTATGTTCAAAGATTGAGTTTAAAACTGGGTGAAAGCTTCACATCTTCACAGATTTACAGTATGCTTAGAATGCTTTATAGAGTCCCTTTTACAGGAATACATTTTCTATAGGCAACATATTCAGTCATATCTTAATCACCAAATGACTCAGCTTTAGAGTTACAGCAGTGCACACTGTCATGGGAAATCATGTACATTAAGGTGATGATGCAGAAAATGATTTTATGTATGGTTCAAATCTGCTGCTAAGGCTCTTATACAATAACGGAATAGCAGCTACTTAAATTCAGATTACAGAATTAATCAGTTACATTTGCAAGCTATTCATCAGTGACAATATTCAACTAATGAATTTCACTTTGATCTGGCAAACTAAAGTGATTCCCACATCTCCTTTATTAGGCTATGGAAGATTGTTGGCTGAATGCAAGGGAGTAACCAGTGTTTAAATCACGTTAATGTTTCGGAGCTCTAAAGTGCAGCTGTCAAGTGAGAAACAATAGCAAGAGGACACTGCCCTGTAAAGTGCATTCTTGATGATCATAAATTTAGTAGTAAAATAAATGCTTATGCTTCCCAAGATTAATTTTTTTTTTTTTTTTAAGACCTGTCCTGTCTGGCAGCATTAGCAAGCAGAATCAACGTCTGAATGCTTTATTGTGCCAAACACATTTGATTTGCCAAAAGGAGTTCTATAAACTTTATAGGCTCCTCTTGTTTTCCTTTCTCCTTCTTTCTTGCCAGAGAAGACAGGTAGGGAAGAGGAAAGAGAGAAGAAGAGGAAGAGTGCACATTCGGAAGCCAAGCACTATAAAGCGCATACTGCAACTGAAATAAGAGAAACAGACATATGATACGCAAACATACAATCATATAAACATACGCATATAAATGTGTGAGTTTGTCACAGAATGTACTTAGCACTGAGGGTGGTACGCCGCTCCCGTACTACCCAGAAGCAAGTCAGACAGATGCAGGCCCAGGGGACCCAGGTCATCCGCAGCTTCCGCGGGGGGGCGGGGGCCCAGGCCACTCATCCCCATGGCAGCCACACGCCCACCCCAGCAGGGAGGGAGAGGAAGGACCCAGGCCAGAGCCCCCCCGCGGCCAAGAGACGGGAGCCCCAGAGGGACCGAGGCGCCAAGTAGCCGACCACGCCAGAGACCA
>VUQH01026471.1:0-11412 GCA_015106775.1 Etroplus canarensis
GAGGGATGCTTGTTTAAAAGCACAAAAACAAACAATAAACACCAGATTTCAATTACTTCAATATAAGTGGTTGATAAGAATGTATATAACACCTGCCAAGCTCCATCGTATGTCTGCTAATATTCCAGATGTATGTACCAAGTATTTGACCGAGAAAGGAATTTTGTTCCATTGCTTGTGGGAATGTGCAAAGATCCAAAACTTCTGGAAGGATGTTATACAATGTCTATTGGAAATGTTTAATACCAAAGTCCCTTTAAATGCTAAACTATGTGCGCTTGGAATATACTCAAAGAACTTTCTACAAACACAGAAACAGTATGCAGTTTTGGACTTTGGACTTCTACAAGCCAGGAGAGCTATTGCACTATGCTGGAAGAGTATGGATGCTCCTACAATGAAGATGTGGATGAAGGAACTTTCTGAATGTATTGGACTGGAAAGATTAACGTACATTGCCAAGGGCAAACGAAAAGCCACAGATTACTCTGTCTGTCTGTCTTTCTGTCTGTGTGTCTGTCTCATGCATGCAGTTCAGCAAACTGATTTGTGTCACCTGGCTTCATGGATAAATATAACTGGGAAACATCTGCATAGAAATGAAAATGAATGCAGTGTTTTCTAATAATATTGCCTAAGGGAGAATGTAAAATGTAAAGAGTATTGGCCCCAGCACAGAACGCTGTGGGACTCCATAACTAATTTTTGTGTGTGAGGAAGACTCCTCGTTTACATGCACAAACTGTAATTTGTCAGATAATTAGGATTCAAATCAGTGTAACACATCCCCTTTAATACCAACAGTGTATTCTAGCCTCTGTAGTAAAATGTTGAGGTCTAGCAGGACGAGCACAGAGACAAGTCCACTGTCAGAGGCCATAAGAGGCTCATTAGTAACCCTCACTAGTGCTATTACTGTGCTGTGATTAATGCTGAATCCTGACTCAAACACTTTGAATAAACCACTTCTCTGCAAGTAGCTGTTTTGCAACAAATGTTTTGAGAATACAATATGAACTATGACAGGATACAATATTGCACTATGCCAGATGTCATCAGAATCATTTTGCATAATCAACATTGAGAAGATTTTCTTCAGTGAACAAGACATGATGGATGATGTTTTTTGTGAATCCCAAACCCTTTGCATGAATTTGGGTATGGTCATTACACAAATTCAGTGCATTATTTGCTTAGATTTATTCACCATAGAAACTATTCTGGGTCAGTCAGGTTCAAAAGTGCACATACGTCTCTGTTTGCAGAGTTGAGAATTTGGTTCATGTGTTTCATTCCAGCAGACTCTCTGTGATTAATGGATCAGAAAGGTAAACAGTGGCAGACTTAGAGATGGAACTGAACAAGAGGCATGTTGTTTCCTCCACGGATCCCCTTGTTGATGACGGCTTTTGCTAAAGGAATATAACACTGTGTACTGATGTTCCTTCTCAGAGAAACTCCCAATGAGTCTTCTTTCTGCCTTTAAAAATTGGCAGTCGTGGTCACTGGCGGTGTGGTTTTTGAGATCACCTTCCTATACAACGCAGTTATTTTTCTGATTGACAAGACAAATGTGCTCTGTGGCTGCAAGGGGTCAGAGCAAAGGTGTTGGAACGGGCTGGATCTGACAGGGGGAAGGCTTGCTGGAAAGCAGAGCATCAATCAAAGTCAGAGGAAAGCAAAAACACCTCAAGGCACAGGTTTTACGCACTTAAATACTTAAAGGCCATAGTATCAAACCAGTATGTCAGTAGCTCATCTCAGTCACTATCCCTCCCAGTTCCCAGGTTATTTAATGTATGAAGTACAGGAAGCATATGATAAGTTTTCTTGTCATTGGTTGGCTGTATTGCACAGAACTAATGAAAATTCAATTCCATCGAGAAGTCAGGAAGGATCATACACAAACACTCATTTTAGGAATATCACAATCCAGATCAGTACTCTGGCGAGTAGCGATTTTTTGTGAAAATGGAAAAGTGCCCATAAAATGACAAATACGTCCCTCACCCTAAGCACAATTTGGATGAGGACACATTGTGCAAGTTTACCTAAACTCAGATCAATACTGTTAGAGGCGATTCTTACGAACCGTGAACAGACAGACGATGGTCGCTTCAACGTGGCACCAGCTCCTCATCAGTAATACCTTTTTGACAATTTAGTGAATATCTTTTTGACTTTTTCTATCAATAAATAAATAGATTTTAACCACACCTTATTTTTAAATCTCAGTTTCTGAAATGAAAAATGAAATGACCAAATGATAAACCACAACATTTCTCACAATAAAATCTGTGCATTTCAACTTTGACTGGAGATCAAAAACATTTTGCAGTGACAGCCCGAAATCGCAAAAAGGAACAAATAGGGCTGTGCTCTTTGTACTGACTCATTACATATATGTTTTTATTGTCGTTTGTCAGCTTAAATGTTTATGGTTCCACATTTTGTCACCAAAAAAAAAATGCCAGAATGGAACACAAAAGATTGTTACTCCTTTGTAGTTGAAAAAGGACACAGGTAGTCCTGCTATTTTGTCATAGAAAATGTATTTTATTAGAAAGTACACCTAAAACTATTAAATTAAACGGACCTGCATAGCTTTATACAGTTACAATTACATCATTTGCTGTGGCTCTTTAGCCTATTGCAAGAACAGGTCAGATCTGTTGAAGTATGGACTCTACAAGATCACTGATGGTGCCATGGTACCTACAGTCAAAAGTACTGGGTCACCTACGCTTTTATGACGTCTCATTCTAATTTCATAGCCATTAATATGGAGTTGGTTTCCCTTTGCAGCTGCAACAGCTTCCACTCTTCTGAGAAGGTTTTCTATAAGATTTTGGTGTGTGTCTGTGATAATGTTGGCCCATTCATCCAGAAGAGTATTTGTGAGGTCAGACACGGATGCTGGATGAGGGGGCCTGGCTCCCAGTCTCTGTTCAAGTTCATGCTAAAGATGCTGGATGGGGTTGAGGTCAGGGCTCTGTGTGGGCCTGTCAAGTTCTTCCTCTCCAAGCTCTTCCAACCATGCCTTTATGGCCCTTGCTTTGTGCACTGGGGCACAGTCGTGCTGGAACAGAAAAGTAAATAAGTCAGTAAATTTTATTTATATAGCACATTTAAAAACAAAAAAGAAGGAACATAATGTTTCCCACAGATTAACATGGCTTGAGTAAAATAACAATAACAGACCACAGTTCCAGAGGTCAGTATTTGCTGATCGGCCTTCTCCAAACTTCCCACAAAGTATGAAGCAAAGAATTGTTCAACATGTCTTGGTAAGCTGAAACATTAAGATTTCCCTTCAGTGGAACCAAAACAGCACCGTATCATGATCCCTCCTTCGCCAAACTTTACAGTTGGCCCAGGGCAGTCAGACAAGCAATGTTCTCTATCTGGCAGTTTGATGGACGAGTCTCGGTTTGGTGAATGCCTGGAGAAGCATGCTTCATCACTCAACAGAAAATGTTTCCACTGCTCTAGAGTCCAGTGGCGGCGTGATTTATACCACCGTCTGGTGCTGGCTGATATAAGGCTTCCAACCGCTCAGCCATGGAAACCTCTGAAGCTCCCGACACACCATTTATGTACTGATGTTAATGCTGGGGGAGGTTTGGAACTCTGCAGTTATTCAATCAGCAGAGTGTCGATGACTTTTATGCACTATGCACCTTGACAGTCGGCGACTCTGTAACTTTACTTGTTCTTCCACTTTGTAGCTGAGCTGCTGCGGTTCCATTTTGCAATAATACCACTTCCAGTTGATCACAGAATATGTGGTTTGTTATTACAGTACCACACTCAAATTCAGTGAGCACTTTGGAACAACCCATTCTTTCACAAATGTTTGTAAAGGAAGACTGCATGGCTAGATGCCCCCCATAATAATAGGACTGAATGAAGCACCTGAATTCAATGATTAAGTGGTCCAATACTTTTGTCCATGTAACGTTTCAGGTGATTATTGGTGGGTTTAGAGTTAACCTAGTAAAACATGTACATATGCTTCATAACAGTGACAGAAGTTCTTACGCTACGCCCTGTATCAATCTGTTGACACTTGTTCTCCGGCTTGCTGCTGATTCTTAGTTCATACTGTAGGTCTTTAGGAGGGCTGCTGTTTCCCAGCAACAGCTTGCTCTGTATCTAACTAAGCCCAAAGCCGGTAAAGCGGCGGTGGGTATGACAGGAAGACGGCGTCGGCTAATGAGAGCAGCTGCATGGGCGAACATCACCTGGACCCAGCTGAGTTAATCATTTCCATTCAGGGCAGCCAGACCTCTGTACACGGGTGATGGCTAATAAGCTCTCAGTTGGCGGCATTTTCACTTTATCAATGACTTTTGGAGCCCGACTGAACTGAGAGGGGATGTTTGTTGGTTCAGCACACACTATTAAATGCCTTTGGCCTTTTGGAGGGGGCAAAGGGACCAACTGTGGCACTGATGCCTTGGCTGGAACTCTGCCATCTGAGGTCATCCTCTGCATTTCTGTCATATTGAACTGGTGCACTGTCCAGACCCCTTAAGCAAACAAGACAGAGCTACCCCGCAGTTACCCATCCAGGTTTACACAGCCACGATATGGATCATTGCTTTGCAAGAAAATGTCAGTTGTTTTTCTCTCCTCCTGCGGTGCAACGGCCGCTCTGGATACGCGGATGGGCCTGCGCTTTCCCGAAGACTTTTCCCCATTGCACCCCTAATTAGGTAGGAACTTTCCATCCTCTTAAACGCCAATGCAACCATCAAAAGACGGAATGCTCGGAAACAGAGAGGAAAGCTCCAGGAATCACAATCTTCAGGCTGAAGATTCAGGCCTCATGGATTACTATTTACAGTGTCACAGGCCTGGGAAGCTGGGCAAGAGTGGAAAAACGAAATGAGTTTGGAGTGATGGAATCTTTTGTAGAATGTCTGGCCAGACCACCAGTGGGTGGTGACATACAGCAGTTACGCTTTAGCATTGCGTATTATAAGTTACAGCAACCACTAAACGGCTATACATTTTCACAAATGGGCTGTCTGGATTACTGAACAAAGGAATGGGACACAGAGAGAGGAGAGCAAATGAAAGACTGAGAGTTTGTTGAACTGTTGATCCATTCCAGAACACGAAGGGTCTCTACCTGGAGGTAGAGGTTCCTGTTTTCTGCACGGCCTCAAAACCAGTCTGTTGCTCTCGCCACATTTCTTTTCTGTAAAAAGAAGCATGAGGTGTAGCCACTAGCGATGTGTCGGTCACAAACGAACCGGTACAAAGAGGCGGCTCGTTCAAGTGAACAACAGGAGCCGACTCTCAACAACAGCTGTTGTTTTGAAAGTAATATGAGACAGAGGGATATACGATCTCCAGCTACCAGTTTTAAATGCATTCAATAACTAAATATCACATGTATGCTGTGAAACCAATCACGTGAGGGTAGATAAGGATCATACCAGCAAGCAGAGCAGGGCAGGGGTGCAGAAAAGGAGAGTGAGGACTATGGTAAACAAAAATGATGAAAAGAAGGATTTAGATGCATTTTAACATTCTTGATAACACAAAGGCAGAATGTAAAATTTGTACAACTAAGCTGTTGCATACTTGACACCTAAAAGTGTTGGATGCTGCTGTTTTGCATATTGCAATATATTACTTCCTTATGTTATTAATCATTATTTTGACTGTTTTATTAACAAAACACATTTACCTGATTCCTGTATTTATTGTGCCTTTTATCACTACTTCTTCTCTGCGACGTTTGGAATCAGCTGTTGTTCTTTTTTTTAAAATTCTTATTAATAAAAAAAAAGGCCTGCTCTTTTGTTAGCAGTGTGTGTTTAAATAAAAACTAAAAATGTCAAAAGAAGTTCTTTTTAAAATGTCTAATGTGTTTACAGCTGTTTCTATCCGCCTTGTGTAGCAGAGTAGTTCAACAAGCAAGTCGGAGCGTTCATTGGCTGGTTTTGTAGTTAAGTTGGTAAACAGAATAAAACCAACTGGCTTCAGCAATTTAGCATTAGAGGCTGTAATTTTTACTTTTAAATCCTTCAGCACAAATGATGTATCAAATAATTTAGGTGATATATGTGCACACCTACATATTGTGAGTCAAATGAGTGCATAATTTGACTGAATTATAAAAGGTATAAGCGGATGGAGCCGGCTCTTCTTGGTGAGCCAAAAGATCCGGCTCCCTAAAAAGAGCCAAAATTCCCACTAGTAGTTGCATTAGTTTGCTTTTGCTCAAAGCAGCTGCTGAGCAGGTTTAAAAGGATTGCTTGCACTTGTAGTTATGATGGAGACATAAAACCAGAACATCAATGAAGTAGTAGCTCATCCAGCTCATGATCCCTCACAGTTCAACGGTTACTGTAATGCGTGGCTCAGAGAAAGAAAGTGATACGTTTTCTTATTGTTGCTGGATTGCATTACACAAACTAATGAGAACGTAAATCCACTGAGAAGTCAAGGAGGCCCTAACCTAACTTAAGACATCATCATGCCATTAATAAACCTAATGAGAGCATTCATGTATAGATGGTAGAGGGGCACAAGCAAACAATCCAGACCAATACTCTTAGCAATTTTTGTGAAAATGGAAAAGCAAACGTGTGGAAGAAGGTGCTCTGGTCAGATAAGAAAAAAATTAAGCTTTTTGGCCTAAATGCAAAATGTTATGTGTGGTGGCCACCCTGAACACACCATCCCCACTGTGAAACATGGTGGTGGCAGCACCGTGCTGTGCGGATGCTTTTCTTCAGCAGGGACAGGGAAGCTGGTCAGAGAGTTGACGGGAAGATGGATGGAGTCAAATGCAGGGAAATCTTGGAGGAAAACCTGTTAGAGTCCGCAAAAGACTTGAGACTGAGGTGGAGGTTTGCCTTCCTGCAGGACAGTGACCATAAACATGTGGACTCGTGCTCATACAGCGCTTTTCAACTGTAACTGAGCACTCAAAGTGCTTGTTCTATGCCTTTAAGCTTATTTAACTATCACGCACTCATTCGTACTCCAATGGATGCATCGGGGGCATGTAGACTGGAGAAGCCAGGGATCGAACCACTGCTCTACCTCCTGAACTACAGCTGCCCTTATATATAGGGTCTACGATGGGATGGTTTAGATCAAAGCCTATTCATGCGTTTGGATGGCCCAGTCAAAGTCCGGAACTCAATCCAACTGAGAACCCGTGGCGAGTCCGCTGTTCGGTCGTTCCCCATCCAATCTGACGGAGCCTGAGCTATGTGGCAAAGAAGAGTGGGCAAAAATTTGAGTGTCTATGTGTGAAAAGCTGGTAGAGCCATATCCCAAAAACTTCCAGCTGTAACTGCAGTGAAAGGTGGTTCTGCAAAGTATTGACTTAGGGGGGCTGAATAAATGCGCATGCCACACTTTTCAGATTTTTATTCATAAAAAAATCATTTTCCCTTCACTTCACAATTATGCACTACTTTGCGTAGGTCTGTCACATAAAAACATAATAAAACACATTCACGTCTGTGGTTATAACGTGACAAAATGTGGAAAAATTCAAGGGGTGCGAACACTTTCGCAAGACACTGCATGATCTTGACTTGGAGTGCAGTTTTGGTGAACACCCATGAGGTAATCGCTGTGGTAATGTTCTTCTAAAATCTGACCGATACTCCATGGCAGGAGCTCATCAGTCCTTCCATTAGATGAGCCGAAAATCCCAAGACGTACAAATCTCATAAAACATACAATAACTGGCGTCTGGCACAGAAAGCACAGTGAGGCAAATAAGCACTAATGTAGAAAATGCTTGCTCAATGAATCCAAACACAAATGCACCTCATCAATCAAATCATTAGAATAACAGGGGCAGGAGTAAGCAGAAGTGTAGACAGATACATGCCGCTTTATCGATAATAACATCTGAGCCCTGGGAAATGGTGTATTACCCTGTTATACTGCATCAAATTACAAGTCTAAATCTCTTAAATGTAAATGGTCATGTTCTACGACATCAAATGCAACATTTCAGAGCAGGGCAACACATTTCTTTAAGGTCCCTACAATAAAAAAATACTTGCAATGCTGCAAAATCGACCAGTAAAGTTCACTGTTTGAATAGAAAAGCCGCACGCGATTTTTCATCTGGGCAAACCTGTCGGCCCCTTTCTGTCAGAGTCCACCAATCCATGCACGAATCCAAGAATGTGAAGGTCAGTGGCACGTTCATGAGAGTTCATCAGTCTGCTCTGTCCACTGAATTAGTCCTTTCAAAGCAGCATTCTCCGCATGCAAACCGCTGCCAGTCCTTTCCGAAAAATGCCTCACATCCTCGAATCCCGAGGTGGACCGAGTGGCGTCCCCTCCAAAGAGCAGGAAAGGAAAGCAGAAGAGGGGACTTTCCGGCAACACTTGCGTTTAGCCATGTTTTTCTTTTGAACCAGTCTAGATTTAAGGAGCAGTTTTTGTCCTTTATTGTCTGAATGCTGTTAAAATCCTGCCGCCGGTGTTGTCTCAAGTGTTTAGTCTCTAATTTTTCCTCCAATGGCAAGGTGCTAAATGTAACTTTTAATAAATTGTCCGCTTGTTACAATTTATTACCCTGGTAGTGGTGACTGGTGAAAATGTCTTAACTTTCCGTCTTTGTAGAAGGCGTTTCACTGTACCAAAGGTGTTTCTGCCTGTTTGTGAGTCTGGTCACTCAAAAATGAACTTCGTCATTGGGTGATCTGGAGCATATCCCAGCTGTCATTGTACGCCCCGGACAGGTCACTAGTCCATCACAGACAGACAACCATTCATGCTCACATTCATACCTACAGCCATTTTAGATTCAACACTTAACCTGCGTGTCTTTGGCCAGCCCATGCACGCGCAGAGAGAACATGCAAAGTCCACACAGGAGGGCCCCCAGCAGGCCAGTGGATTCTAGCCCAGAGCCTCCTCGCTGTGAGGCGACACAGTGCTAACCACTTTTCCTCAGAATTCCTTCTCTTGAGTCAGCTTTGCTAAACTCACTGCCATGAAATGCCAGAGAATTACAGCAGTGGCACGTGTAAGTCATTCCGTTTTACCGCTCAGCTATTCAAAGCTGGGCTGGGAATGTAACCCAGTCCTCCTTCAGATATTGATTTCTATTATTTATAATGGTGCAGAGCACAACATAGCTTTCACACTGAGAAAATGAGCCCTCTGGTCTCAAACGCAGACTAATGGAGCAATTGCTCTGGCCTCGAAGAAGTATGATAAATACGCTTTTGGAAAATGAGAAACAGAATCCGTTGTGAGTGGAAGCAAAACGGTTCTTTGCAGCCAGGCTGGGACAAAACAAACAGTTTAGTCAGTGCAAAATGACAGAACGCATGGCTTGTAATTCTTTCCTTCATCACATAGCCTATGTCTGTTTCCTATTCCAAAAACTAGACGTTTTTAAAGGTTAAAACCACTAAGATTCATGTGTAAAGCCTACAGAGGGAAGGTGGAGCAATGATATGTAACAGGGAAATATGGAGTGAAAATGAGCTGAACTGATGTGATTTTATTAAAGACAATAAGAGTTTGTAGATCCTATCATGTTTATTTCACTTACTTTTGTATTGTTCTCTTACAGAACAGTAATAAGTGTTGTGGGTTGTGAACTTTTTTTGACTTTTGAACTCAAGAAAAAGATTACGAGCCACTGCAGAGGCTGATGGAAATGCCTTTAGTCTCGCAAATACAACTGATGAAACTCTAAACCAGTAAATTTACATGGTACGTCTGATTTGCTTAAGCCATACAGCTGCACTATATGGGCAAAAGTGTTGGGCAATATCTTTTGATCATCGAATGCAGGTGTTTCATTCAGTCCCATTGCCACATGTGCAAAATCAAGCACCTAGCCACGCAGTCTGCCTTTACAAACAAGATGGCTCATTGTAAAGAGCTCACTGAATTCCAGTTTGTTACTGTAATAAATACCACGGTTGCAACAAGTCGCTTTGTGAAATTGAGATATTCCTAGATATCCCACGATCAACTGTAAGTGGTATTATTGCAAAGTGGCAGTGTTGAGGTGCAGAGTGCATAAAAGTCACCAACGCTCTGCTGACTGAATAACTGCAGAGTTCCAAACCTCCTCTGCAATCAGCACATAAACTGTGTGGCAGGAGCTTCACGGCATGGGTTTCTTACATCACCAAGTATAATGCCACGCCTTGGGTGGAGTGACGTAAAGCACAACGCCACTGGACTCTGGACTGGAGCGGGGGAAACTTATTTATGAGGAGTGATGAACGCTTCTTAATCTGGCAGCCTGATGGACAAATCTGGGTTTAGCAAATGCCAGTGTCAACTGTAGGAGGGATCATGCAATAGCGTTGTTTTTCTGGGCTCCTGAGTTCCAGCGAAGGTAAATCTTAATGCGTCAGCCTACCAAGATGCTTTGGAAAATTCTGTGCTTCCAACTTTATGGGAACAGTTTAGGGAAGGCCCTATTTTTGTTCCACCATGCCTGACAAAATAATATACACATGACTGGATGAGTATTAATAACTTGACTGACCCACGCGGAGCCCTGACCTCAACCCTACTGAATAACTTTGGGATGATTTGAACAGAGATTGTGAGGTAGGCCCACTCATCCAACATCTGTGTCTGACCTTCCAAAAGTTCTTTTGGATGAGTGTGCATAAATTCCCACAGACACCCTCCAAAATCTTGCAGAAAGTCTACCCAGAAGAGTGGGTGCTGCTATAGCTGCAAAACGGGAACAAACTCCTTAGTAATGCCAGTGGATTTAGAATGGGATGTCATGAAAGCTCCATCTGCTTCCTCTCAAAGCTAACCTCTGTTTAACTAGCGTCAATAACTCAGTGCCATCCCTTATTTAGAAGCAGTCTTCCTGGAAAAAACCCTGCAGTTTAACTGATAAATTTTGACACATCACCATTCGCTACAGCAGCTGTCATGAGAAATCCAAGCCTTGTCGTTTTTAACAGATTAGGTAATTACTTGACTGTAACTTTTTGTTTATGTTCACAAAATTCATTCTTCTGTTTTTATTTCCTCTGAAATCTTGCACAATGTTCACTCCTTTAAGTCCCGCTGCTGTTACTGAAATGCTTGAAGAAACCAGTACGCCTTGACACAAAATCGTCTCTTCCGTCAAACTAAGTGCCAAAGGGCAAGATACAATTTCAAGACACCTATATCATAAACACGCAAACTGGATTCTTTGACGTGACAGTTCTGCTTTTGATTGTGTTTTTGGAGAAAGGCATATAGTCCACCTTCCTCCTTATCAGACACTGTCACACAGTATAAAACCAATGTTGCCGTCTCTGGTTCTGATCCAGCTTTCTTTTGAGGCAGGTCACGTTTCTCTCAGAAACTCTCATTAGCCAACATCCTCTGACAGATGTACTCATCTGTCGGGACACGATTCACACGCACTGAGGGCTGTTG
>VUQH01026481.1:0-10820 GCA_015106775.1 Etroplus canarensis
CTTGCCAAAGTGGTTTAAAATATCTTGATGTATGCTCAATCATCCAGGCAAGTAATACTTCAAAAATTGATTCTGTTCATCTGGACACAAAGTTTTCCGTAGGAGAAACGTTTCGTCACTCATCCAAGTGACTTCTTCAGTCTCAACTGACTGCAGGACTCTTCAGCCTTATAAATGTAAATTCTCATGACCATAGATCAACCAACCACAGATCAAGGCACCAAAGATCAAGGGATCAAAGGCCACAAGTATCATTCACAGAGAGCTGGGTAATGGCTGCAATCACAGCATTGCAAGATGGCGAAAGGTGGTTAATCAGCCATCTTACGTGCTGTTTGTTCATACTGACACAAGCTTTAGGCAATCCTTGCCAAAGTGGTTTAAAATATCTATATATAAAATATCTAGATATCTAGATATAGGCACACATTAATACATTTGAGTTAGAATTTTTTATGCCCACAATGGTTGACAGAGGAGGAGAAAATGACTTGGTCTTGGAAATATTAAAAAATCAATTTTCAACGTTGACTTTTTCAGAAAAGGTAGATATTGTGAGCAGAGGTCAGCCAACCCCAAAGCTAGCTAGCTTGTCTCAGCCCGGGAAAAGGTTTGTTTGCTATTTCCAGACCAGTGCCTACGAGCAATACCACTGGCTTACAGCATCTGAGGAATGGTGCAAATTATGCTGCTGGGAATGCCTGTTATTTGCAAGTGATCGACTTGGTGTTTCGAGTAACAGAGGGGTTGCAGACTTGAGTTGTCTAATCAAGGCAGTGCTTTTGAGAACATTTGGGGAAGCCAGAGTTAATTAAATATCATCTCTGGTGAGTATGATGCATTTTATTTACATTTTTTATGTTTTTGTCATGTTATTATATAAATATTGATGATGTACATGGCACAGTTGCGGTTGTAGTGTAGAAGTTTGGAGTTGCCTTAACTGGGTTTCTTGCTTTAGTAAAAATGGTATTCATCCTCAATATGTGAAATGCCTCTCTCTCTGTAATGCCACACCATGTTACATTGTGTTTATGTATAGTATTGATGGTTTCTATAATTGCAACGTGATAGTGGTGGTATTAAGAGATGGCTCAAGTTGGGGAAGTCCCCACTCAAGGCCCAGGTACCAAATGCACAGAACGCCACTGATCAGAACAACCACCTCATACCAGCTGTCAGCATAGTGATAGAGGACTGATGCTTTGGGCTTGTTTTACAACAACAGGTCAATGATCCCAAGCACAGCAGCATATCTTTAACAGAATGGCTAAAAAAGAAAAAAATCAAGGTGTAGTGGTCCAGTCAAAGTCCAGTCCTCAACCAAAGTAAAATGCTGTGGTGAGACCGTAAAAGACCTGTGTATTAACAAATGCCTACAAACCTCAATGAACTGATTCAATGCTGTAAAGAAGAGTGTGTCAAAACTCCTCCATAATATTTGAGACTGATAAAGTCATACAGAAAACTATTACTTCAATTTATTACAGCTATGGGTGGTTCTACATCCTCATGGGGTGTACATAGTTTTCCACAGGACCACATAGAGTTCTGTAAAAACTGTCTTTTTCACATGCCTTATACATATATCTGTCCAATGCACCATACAGCCAATGAATACAACTTGGGTGGCTAGCTTGGTCATTTCTGACTAAAGAAAAAACATATGAACAAAATGCTAAAACTGTGGCTTTATAGTGTCAGGGTGGCTATGTCCAGATTTATATGCAGTCTATGAGAAATATTAGATGGCCTCTTTAATGAAAGCTCAGCAACCTTTTAAACATGGTGGTTGGTTGTGTCATAGTAATTAAAAATGACATGTTGAAGATACATCATGTACATTCAAAGACAGCACAATTTCCAGGTAGAGTAATTTCTCCAACCTTTTCACGATATCGCTGAAATTATTTAAACATGAAGAAACATTACGAGAAAAATGACTAATTTCTCAGAATTTTCTAAAACTCTCACATGTAATTTGGTTTTGTACTTTAAAGTTTCTTTTAAGAGTAAACTTGACTAGAAAGTCTTTACTCTGCAGATATAATTCAGATTTTCTGCTGTGAAACTGATACAAAAATGAAAATAAAATGGAAAAAAATGTGTGGGAATTTTAGTCTGTGTATACAGTGATGGACATAATACTGGGTGCAGTCTTCTCAGATGGGAATTTCTGAAGAAGAAATTACGCAAATAAACCATGACATGAAAAATCCCAGAATAATCGGGCAAACTTCCAAATAATGTCCTTATTATAGCCTTTTACACTGATTGCGAAAGGAACTTCAGCTGCAAGGTAAAGCTTAAGGAAAACTGAAACTACCAGATCTTTAAATAGTCCAGTGAAACACCAGCGCTTAGTTGCAATAAACATTTTCCTTGGAAGTTTAGCTTCCACAGGATGAGCATCATGTACATTGCCAGCCCAAGCTCTTGGCTCAGAAACTGCAGACGGTTTAAAAAAGAAATGGCAAACCAGGAGCACTTCACACAAGTTTGACAGGCCATCAAGCAGGGAAACCCCATGTTCAAGCAAGAAGGAAAAGCACACACCTCCTACATACCAGAACAAATGCCAACTAACAGCTCAGGCTTCCAGGAAATATTGACACATGTGCACATGTGCCCGCACAGGCAGAATCACATCCACACAATGAAAAGGACTAAAATTTTATTTATACCAATCTTTTCTTTAAGATTTAGCCAAAAGTTCATCCATGTAGATTTAAAGAAGCATACAATGAATTTATCCTGCAGTTTTTTTTCCTTTTACAGTGGAGGAAGAAGGCATTGTCTCCTTTTTGTCCAAAAAATAATTTTTATTAATTAATAATTTAATATAACTTCAATAAGTTAAAGCATCAGTATTTCATGACCTCTGACATTTCCTCCTACCAACTGGTAGGTGCAAACAAGTTCTGCTGCTTCCAGCTGTGAACTTATTTTATTTCTGATGAAAACCCCCTGAAGTTTACAGGAAACAGTTTGCACTGAGAGGAAAAAATGAAACTGGATGAGCTAAATGTGTTTTTCTTCAACTCCCTGTATGACAATATAAACTTTGCAGAGCAGTTTTGCCCCGGGCCAGATGTACACAATCAAAACTGCCGACACCTCCTTAAACTTCAAACCAGTGTTTCCTGCACTTTGGCATACTGACACTTGAAAAAGGCTCATAGGCTGCAACCTCTCTGCTGGGTCACATCAACTCTCCTAAATGCTATTTTTAAATTTTCAGTCTACACAAGTCTATAACTTCTTACATTTCTTTAAAAGTAACTCATTATGTTACAGCATTACTAAGAGTTTTAACTTGTTAGTGTCCTTTGCATTTAGGTTGTGCATGTTGGTTATATGTCCAGAGGGTGTGTAGCCTAACCCTGAGTGCACTGACTTTATCTGATTTCAGAATTATCTCCTCCATTACATAACCAGACACAAGATTATTGTTGTTGTTGATTGTTGTTGTTAATTTCAGCTTTAGCAGAAATAAAAGCTGGGTGGTGTGGTTTCACAGCACCAACACCATTCTCATCCTTAGTGGGCCTCACAACCAGTATGTTAGAGTATGTTATTTTAAGAGCTGTATTTTGCTTCCAGCTGCTTCCAGGTGACAGGCACTAATTATCACAAAATATTGTGAATACTTCTGTTCACTTTGCCATTCTGTTGACACAACCAGAGGACTGGATAGATGTAGCTACATGCACGGGGTGCTCCCCAAAGAGTCGCCACAGCGGGTTAATCCTCAATTTTGGCAGAGGTTTTACACTGGACGCCCTTACTGACGCAACACTCGATGGTGAGAGGGGCTTGTGTCCCCACCTGGAATTAAACCAGGGACCTTTTGCTCGTATGGCGAATGTGTAAACCACTACACAGCTACATGCAAGGAATCACTGCAAATGCATCTGAGGTTTTCTTCTTTTGTTTTTTATATTTTTGTCACAACAAAACAGTCAAATGTTGCAACATATTTACAGTGACAATTTTTTTATCTGAATATGTAGCTAAATAATTAATAATAATGTTTACTCACAAGCTTACTTACACAGGGGTGCATCCATAATGAATGAAAAAGAGGTCAATATTTTACAAAAAACTAAGCACAACTTTATTTATAAAGTATTAATCTTTTTCATACTTTCACATTTTTAGACCAGAAATATGTTAGAGGCAGGTAGCAGGAATTCCTGTTAGCATAGCAAAAGGTATGAAAAAATGGAAGAGTCTACAGATTGAGGTTTTTGTGGCGTCACAGGTCATTCTTGCTGTACCCCAAAACAGCCCTACTTTTCTTTACATTTGTTCCTATTTCACACAACTGTGAGGCTGAAATGGATATAGGTGATTAGAAGAGAGGTAGGGTCGAATTTTAAAGACATGTCAGCACTTATGTCTGCAGTTAACTCTTCATGCCTGAAGATTATATCGTAGGCTTGGCTGTGTTTTCTAGAACATTTGAAGCACCACTGAAAAGGGATTAAGTGCATGAAAGGACAAATAAACATCAGTCTGTTGCCTCTTCCCCCGGAGAAGGTTGCAGCTAACAGTGGATTTATGCTTCCGCCTTGAATCGACACTACAGGTACATTGTAGCTGCACACCATTCTGAACCTCAATGGTCTAAGGTATTATCTCTCTAGAAATGTAACTACATGTAACTACTGGGTCGACTCACATGATGCGCATGCTGGTGGCAGCACTAGCCACTTGTTTAGGCTACATCATAGGTTCTACAAAGACTCACCGTACATGTATAAATTAAGCTGAAGGCTGTGAAGTTGAATCACGACTGTGTGAAACACCCACCACGGATATTATTAAAAATGTGTATGGTAATATTAAATCCAGCTACAGGGGAACCACAAACCAGTGTCAGTCCCAAGCCCAAGTAAATGGGAAGGGTTGCATCAGGAAGGGCATCTGGCATAAGTAAGCCAGACCTAAGCATAACAATCTCCATGTTCGGTCTACTGCAATGTCAGCCAATTCATCCATCTGACATCCTCTGTCGTCATCTCAGTTTAGCATCATAGTGGGATCAAATTTGCAAGTTAGCACTAAACCAAATTATAGCTGAGGCAGATAGGAATGCTATTAGATGTATTTGGACAAAAACCAAAGTAAGGATTATAATTTTTTCAAGAACACATAAGTATGGGCATGGATTTGTGTATTCATGGTGATGAAAGAATGCCATTATCATATCATATAAGTATCATCTTTGCATTCAACTTCTATGTTGTCTTCATCTTCTGCAAATATTTTGTGTTGACAGCATCTTCATCAGTCCAGCCTAAAGTAACACTTCAGACAGAGCAAATTTGATTTAATTTATGCATGAAATTTGGCATTAATGTTATTCAGTTATCATAACACATGATCCAGTCCTGAGATGGACAGTCACTCTTGTGCTTCCACAGCAGTCTGACACTGGTTACTCAGGCTACGTGCTGACTGGTTCTTGCTTGTTCTTAATTTTATTGATGATCCCTCATACCTGCAGCTGAGGATTCAGCTGTGTGCTTCTACATCCTGCCCATTGGATAATAACTGAGGTTTAATCCTCAGAAACAGATGAGACTCACAGCTAAGAAAACTCTGTCATTTCACCCCTAAATTCTCTGTCTTCTTTTCTTTCCACAGTACTCTGAGTACAATGATCCCAAGCACAGCAGCAAACCTCAATGAACTAAAGCATTATTGTAAACATGAGTGGTCCAAAATCCCTCCACAATGATGTGAGAGACTGATCATACAGTCATACAGAAAATGATTACTTCAAGTTTTAGCTGCTAAAGGTGATTTTACAAGCTACCTTGTTTTTCACATGGTTGCATAGAGTCCTGTGAAAGCATTCTTTTTCCACATGACTGCAATTTTTCCTAGCCCTAGAGTCTGAAGAAGCCTTTGTAGTTGATGTGTTTGTAGTGTCTGTGCGGACAAGTCCGTGGGGTCACAAAAATTTGAAGGACAAGCAAATGTCTGGGTGGACTGTCGCGCTTATCCTCTGAAAATGACTTGACATCCCTCAGACCCAAAGGTACCCTTGGGAATGCTGAAAGAATAACAATTATTCACCAAAATCTCATGGTTAGGTTTATGAACAGTTTGTGGTTTGGGTAAAATGCTGCTTCACAGTGTTATCCCCAGACATTGAAAAATGAGGCTGAAGCCTACCCAGTAGTTTTCGTTTTGACACATAGGGGACAAGTTGGTCATGGGATGGTGTCTCACTAATGGCAGAACCTTTCTTTTCACTGCACTGATGCCAAAGGACCTCTTGTGTGAGATGCCAGCAGCATTGACAGAACGACAGTATTTGATGCCCTGGGAATGAGTTTAGTTTTGGAAGTTCACAGAGAATAGTTTCCAGGTGCAACAGAAGACTAGAGAAGAAGGTTTTGTTCTTCACAAGAGCAATTTTTTTTTTCCCGCTAGAAGCATTTTTTTAAAAAAAACACTTTACCTTTAAACACTGAATTCACAACACAGTGGAGTTGGTAATATGACAATACAATGAAAAACAAATACAGATCACAGAACTTCCCTCCATTCATGAAAACCATCAAATTATGTCCACACACTCGGACCATCAGGATGCAGCAAAAGACACACAGCACACACCCTCTCTGTTTCCTTGAAGTGGTTCATCTTGGAGTACTTACTGCCAACAGTCTCTCCTGGCAGAAAAACTGCAAACAAACACAACTGAACTCCTTGTTCTTCCCACAAGCTGTGTGTGATTTGGTGTGTGCATCCAAATTGTAAAGTCAGTGTTACTTTCAGTCATATTTCATGTTGTTTGTGAACATGTGTCCTTGTTATCATTTATTTCCAAACTGCCTTGTGTATAGTTGTGTGTTCTTTTTTTTGTAATCACTAAGTGTGTGTGTATGCGTCGCTCCAACCACATCTTTGAAGTGTGTGCAGGTTTTACATCTGCACTTTCTGTAATTGCTTTCTCTCACTCTCTTTTCTGTCTTCATTTCTGTCTTCCATCAAGCTAAAGAAAAACTCCTGTTTCTTCTTGATGTTCACAAAACCACAGTGATCTGCTGGCAGGGAAATAAACACAGATACGGAGGCATTGAGACATCAGTCAGTCAGTGCGCTGAGAGCCTGACTCAGACCACCACTTTCTGTATGTAACAAGTCTCAGACCCATTGTTAGACTTTCTTTGAAGAGTTCAATAGCAAAATGAATATTCACAGTGGAAAACACAAAAGATTACAAAAACCTTTAACATTTAATCTAGTGTGCAGTTATGTGTTGGTTCCCTGTGGCTTTTCAAATGAGAATCAGCTTTAGTCAAGTATGTTTACACATACAAGGGAGATCTGACTCTGCTGTCTGGTCCCAGTAACATTTCCAAGATCAATGTTCAGGAAGAGCCACCATTCATCTCTGCATCAGTAAAGCAACAGACAGAGCTGTTTAAGGGAATATTCAAGTGTGATTTAATCAAGTCTGTGGTCTTTTTAATGTTGGGCTTCATTTATTTATGAAAGCATCCAGCCTGT
The DNA here is from genome assembly GCA_015106775.1 of Etroplus canarensis. Taxonomy (NCBI): domain Eukaryota; kingdom Metazoa; phylum Chordata; class Actinopteri; order Cichliformes; family Cichlidae; genus Etroplus; species Etroplus canarensis. The sequence continues at coordinate 7,531 of VUQH01026481.1, forward strand.
TGAAGATTTGTTGCCAACAGTATCATGTATCACCAATTAGGTTGCTCATTGCTTCTTTTATCCTGCTTGCTTTTGTAAAATTTAATGAGCTGTTACTTTAAATAAGCCCCACACTACACCCAAAGGATTATATATTTAGAGTTTTGAGTTAGGAGGGAAGAAATCTGAGCAGCAACATCATTCCTGATGGGAAAACTAATCCCATACTGTGATTTATGTCCTGTTCTTCTTTTTCTTTCAGCTGCCTTCAGGGGTCACCACAGTGGATCATCTCCTCCAATCTCTTGCATCTTGTTCATTCACTCCAACCCTCTGCTTGTCCTCCTTCACTAAATCCATAAGCCTGTTTTATGATAGTCTTCTTTTGTTCCTGCCTCTAAGCTCAATCTTCATCATCTTTTGCCCCATATACCCACTGTCCCTCCTCGGAACATGTCCAAACCATCTCAACCTTGCCTCTCTGCCTTTATCTCAACCTGAGCTGTCCTTCCGATGTACTTATTTCAAATCCTATCCTTACTCTCTTCTTTGCCTCTCTTGTGCATTATCTGTTATTTTTGGATGTTTGACCCCAGGTATTTAAATTCATTCACCTTCACTCGTTGCATTTTCTCCACTCCACCTGCCTCCCTTTCACTCACACACATGTATTCTGTCTGGCTTCTACTGACTTTCTCTTCTCTCCAGTGCATACCTCCACCTCTCCAGTCTCTCTTCCAGCTGCTCCCTACTTTCTATACAGGTCACAATGTCATCTGCTGACATCATAGTCCACAGAGATGCCCGCTCAATGGTGCTTTATGTACCAATTGTGAAATGAGAAGGCTTTTAAAAATGGTGTCACAAATAATTTTTATATATCAATTAAATAGTGTTCATTAATAATGAAAACCTAAATCAAAATGATAAATACTGTGACCCTCTTTTGCCTTCTTTGTGTGTGGTTTTTCAAGGTACTTGAAGTCCTAGAGCCTTCCCTCAGTTTTGAAAATTCAGACTCATTGCCTCTTCATGTAATCCTAGACATATTCATTGATGTTAAGATCATGTTTCTTTGTGGGCTGTAGTGAAGCTTTTGCTTAAGTTAAAAAAAACTTCTGTGTTGTCACATCTGCCTACATTCCTAGTAGGGTACCTTTCAGACTGTCATACATGGAACCCACCTCCTCCCTGCCCCCACCTGATAATAGATGTTTAAAGAGTCTCATATGAAGGCTCCATTTGCTAACTCTGCTCCACTACTCTGCACCAGCATCTACTCATGGGTCCTGTCCTATTTTTTTCTACCTTTGTTCAGGCCACTGCTCTGGTCTATAGCGTCATTGTTGTGTAATTGTGGAAACATTTTAGTTTCTTAAACTTCTGTATGTCAATAAAAAGTATCCATATTGTCGAATGATCTCTCACCGCTGACATTTCTTATATGTGTGCCCTTCTTTTTTCTGTCAATGAAGAGTGTTCTTCTGGATCCCGGCTGTAGATCTACACTATTGACCATCTCACTAGCTAGAAGCTGGAAGCACAGAATTTTCCAAAATGACTTGGTAAGCTGAAGCATTAAGATTTCCCTTCAATGGAACTAAGGGCCTTGGGCAACCCCAGAAAAACAACCCCAATGGATTATCCCTCCTTCACCAATCTTTACCATTGGCACTGCAGTCAGGCAGGTAATGTTCTCCTAGAATTTGCCAAACCCAGACTCATCTTTCAGACTGTCAGATAGAGAACCCACAAAACACTTTTACACTGCTCCAGTGGTAGTGTGCTTTATACCACTCCATCCAACGCTTGGCATTGTGCTTGTTTGGAGTCATCACCGATGATAACTTAAACCTCAGAGGGTTAGATTTGAGTATTTGTAATAGCCTGAAAAAACAGCCCTTCACTTTTTATAAAATTTAGACGTAAAAGGAGAAGCCTTTTTAAACCACAGGACTGGCCAACAAGAGTTAGCCGAGGACAAAACGTTTATAGTCATTTGGTGCGTAGGGGGTGTTATCAGTTGTCCACTGATCCGTTTTCTTAGCAGTATGTTAAATGGAGGCTGGAGTCTGTCCCAGCTGTCATGGGACAAAGGCAAGATGCAACTGTACAGCTTGCCAATGTATTGCAGGGCTAATACAGAGAGACAGACAACCATTCAAACCTACGACCAATTTTGAATTACCAGTTATCCCAACAGCAAGTCTTTGGACTATGGAGAAAGTATCCAGAGAAAACCTACATGGGCACAGGGAGAACATGCAAACTCTACATAGAAAAGCCCCAGACAGTCAGTGGATTTTAACCCAGGACCTTTTTCCTGTAAAGTCTGCAAACTAGTAGGCCAGAAGATATGTTATCCACTGTAATCACTTATAAGATAGAGCTGGCCATGAGGGAGTAAGTGCCATCTTGAGGCCTTGTAAATAAGTGCCTTTAAAAACTTCTATGGATTCAGCAACCTTAACTCAGAAAATTAATCTTTGTAATCTGTTGTTAACATTGGAAAAGGGGTTATTTGAATGAGTGAAAATGAAATTAAACAGTAAATCAAAATGAAAGTAAATAACATGTAAAACATGTAAAAACAAAACTTGAACCAATATATAATATGAAACTAAGATAACATGGGAGTTGAACTCAAGCCTGTTGGGTGAAATTCTTCTAATGTATGACATTCACACCCCTGCAACTGTTATTCATAGACTTTTGTTTCTCTTTTACATCACTGACTGTTTTAGAGGACAGAAACCGTTCTCTCAGATCAGGCGTTTTCTTAAAAAATGATTTCGATGGGATGGTTCTAAACCAGCCACAGGGGCCCACAAGCCAGTGTAGTCCTAGTGCCGGTCCCAAGTCCGGGTAAATGGTGAGGGTTGCGTCAGGAAGGGCATCCGGCGTAAAAACTTTGCCAAATCAAATATGCGGATTTATAACACGACTTCCATACCGGATCAGTCGCGGCCCGGGTTAACAACGACCGCCTCCGGTGCCATTAGCCAACAGGGTGCCGGTGGAAACTATGCTACTGTTGGCCGAAGACCAAGGAGGGGGGGGGGGTGTTAGGAGGCACAGAGAGAGAAGGAAAGGTAGGAGGGTGGAGGTGAGAGTAGGGACTTTAAATGTAGGGACTATGACTGGTAAAGGGAGAGAGCTGGCTGATATGATGGAGAGAAGGAAGGCAGATATATTGTGTGTGCAAGAAACCAGGTGGAGGGGAAGCAAGGCCAGGAACGTAAGAGGTGGATTCAAACTGTTCTACTATGGTGTAGGTAGGAAGAGAAATGGAGTAGGTGTAATCTTGAAGG
>VUQH01026482.1:0-11044 GCA_015106775.1 Etroplus canarensis
TTCACATCGCACCGGACCCCCATGGTCCCTCCTGCAGGTGGTGAGCCCACTGGAGGGCGGACCCACGTTGCTTCTTCGGGCTGGGCCCGGCCAGGTTCCGTGGGTGGAACCCCGGCCACCAGGCGCTTGCCGTCGAGCCCCTCCCCCAGGCCTGGCTCCAGGATGGGGCCCCGGTAACCCCAAACCGGGCGAGGTACACGGAATCCTGTATCTCTTCATCATGGGGATCTTTAGACCGCTCTTAGTCTGGCTCTTCACCCAGGACCTGTTTGTCATGGGTGACCCTACCAGGGGCAAACTGCCCCCGACAACATAGCTCCTGGGATCATAAGAACTCGCAAACCCCCCACCACGATAAGGTGGCGATCCACGGGGGGGGGGTTTATCAAAAGTATTGCATTTAATATTTAGGAATTACAGCCATTTTAGTCCCCCATCTTTAGAGGCTCAAAAGTAATGAGACAAACTAACATTATTCCTGAAAATCAGGGATATGATGCAATCGTCATTGCTACCACTGTCGCAAATCCTTTGTGCGAGAACAAAATGCAGGATTTTAAATTTTGGCTCTGTGAGATCTGGAACCGATTAGATTTTCAGCCAGTTTGAAAATAGGGATTGGCTGCCAGGTGGTATTTTTTGTAATTTTTTAATAAAGTTTATGGCCATATCTCTGTAACAATTTGTCCAATCTGCACAAAACAAAAAAAAAAACTGATCGTGGGATCATATACTTTCATGGCGGCACCGTGTTATGTCTGCTGCCATTGCTATCTGATGTTGCTGTGGCTGAAATTGGTAAAAAAAAAATATTCTCAGAAATATTATGGAATCAATTTTGCTACTGTATACTTCCTGTTTTCATTTAAAAAAAAGGAAAAAATGGCCATGGCATCTAGCCTCACATCAAGTAAAGTGGAGTCGGATCAGGTCAGCATTCTGATCAAGGATATACCTTTAGTGGTTGCATGGCAACCACTGGGAACTAGTTTTAAATATAAGGACTGTTTTTACTACTTGGATGAAAATCCTTTGCTGTCAATGACTGCCTGAAGTCTAGAACCCATGGACATCACCAAATACTGTTTCTCCTCCCTTGAGATGCTCTGCCAGGTCTTTACTGCAGCCACCTTCAGGTACTGCTTGTTTGTGGGTCTCTCTGCCTTCAGTAATTAAAAGCATGCTCTGTTGGACTGGGATCAGGTGACTGACTTTGCCATTAAAAGATCCTGTTTCTCTGCCTCGAGAAACTCTGAGAAACAAGTGAACTCCTTCTTTACTTGCATTACCATCTCTTTAGACCTCATATTGAGAATTTCAGTGAAACACTACAACACTTGGAATCAGCTTTAGATCTTTTAATCTGCTATGGAATAATGCCTCATTTGGCCATGAAACTGCTTGTCAGTGAAAATGAGGGATTATGTCTAAAAATGGCTGTAATTCCTAAGCAGTTAATGTAGTACTTTTGTTAAACCCTGTTGAACTGAAGCGAAAGCCTGCACTTCAATCACTTCTTGACCATTTGATTTAACATCTGCCAAATATTTATGGACCTGACTGTAGATGCACTTCTGTTTCCTGTTTCCTGAAACTTTTAAAAGTTGCCAAGCAAAAGAAGCAAAGGACAAAGGTGATTTTAAAAGCACACACATTTAAGTTTAATTAATGAAAAGAGTGGAGTTTTGGTAAACATTTTGTCGGTGGCACTACATACATTCAGCATTATTGAGTTTTCAGTTCAATCCCACCATCAGTCCTGTAACATAAAAGCAAACAGACAGAACCCAGCCAGGGATATTTCTTAGTTTTTGCACCATTTCAATACAACAGAGACATTGTGTTGTTCACAATAACATTTATGTATATAGTTCATAGGATGGAAGAAAACTGTGTTTCTGGTCATGTGACCAGTAACTGAATTACATCTCAATATAGCACAAGCACCACTAAGATGTCTACCAGGAAGCTGAATGCACCAGTCCAGTACAGATTAGTGCAGAGGAAGGAAAAGGAGACATGGAAAGAGTCACATTCGACTAAATATGCACCTTTATGAGGCACACAGCCTAAGTATTACAGTGACTGTTCATCAGTATCCTTTATGAGATCTTCTTTAATGTTTTTGTACACCACTGGGATCACACCAACAGCATGTAAAACAAAGTTAACATGGGTAGCAATATGAATAGGAGCTCTGTGATGTGGCAATGTAAGAGCTGAGATCTGTAGCCTTTCACACTATAAAGAGACTTTTAACAGTTAGATCAGCAAAATGGATAAAACACAATCCCAATCTGCAGGGAGAACAATGCCTTATGTCATCCTGATGGACTGTCACTTACTCAACAGGATGTGGTTTCTATATCTTACATTGGAAACTAAATAACAGCTAAAAGTTACCACTTCATGAATAAGCATAGGTCATATTTATCTATACACATTTATACATTCAGGTATGACGTTCACTGTAATTGGCACCATTTCTTTTTTTTTTTTGTATGGATATGCACGCAGAACTGACAGACATTGAAAATGTCCAGACCTCTCTCAATTATTATCTGTCAGTAGTAGGCATGTAATGCTTCACACAGTTGCCTTTTCAAAGAGGATGACACACCTTAACATGATCATTGTCCACAGAGGCAACTTCATCCTATTCTATCTGGCTTGACAGCAGCTTATGATCAGTTGAGCTTGACTTATCTGTTGAACTAAAAAAAACCAACTTCTTTCTATGGAAACATCCCACAAATTCAAATGATAGAAATGCAACCCAGCACTTCAAGCAAATGAACATGAAAACAATCAGAAGTCTTTAAGTGTGCTGTGTTAATTACAAGGTAAATTTGATGGGGGTGGGGGATGGGGGGCATCTCTTAACCTCAGCTCTGAACTCACCAGCCCCTGCAGCAAATGAGGAATGTCTGAGCCAGACAGGAAGGTAAAACACTGTCGTAACTCGCTGTGAAGTGATGTTACAAATACCTTACAGATTTTTATGCTTTTTTTAATCATTCATTTTACCTTTTTTAACCTTTTTTGACATTTTTTAAAGTATCTGAATGCTGGCAACATTTTTGCTTTTCATTTTCTACAGGAAAACGCCATTAGATATAAAATAAATAAAAACAAGCACAGACTCTCATGAATTAATGTAATATTCACATGGAAGACAACATATACAATATTAAACATATTTCTAGACCAATACTGCCTTCTATACAACAAGGCCAATCAGCTGCTGCATTTTTTTGGCCGATTAATGTAATTAATCACCTTTTGGAGCACGTGAGATACAACAAATAAAAACACCTAGGGAACCAACTGAACGCCTTTCCACCAGTTCCAAAGCTTCTGGAAACAGACTTACTCTTTAACATAGAAAAATACTATACCAAAATGAAATACAAATATATATATATATTAGAATCTGTTAAGCATTTCTATATAAAGGGTTGTTGGGGAGGGATGGGGCAGCTAAAGGAGTTAGGTTACATCATGAGACAAAATATAAAAAAACATAACAAAAATAAAAATATGAGAAATTAAACAGAACAAAACAAAAAACAGAAAATGATTCTGCAACCTTTTGTTTTGTACATTTATAAGGATATTAAGAAGCTCTACATATTTGTTAGCAAACTTCTCCAAACATGCAACAGTTTGCACAAGTTTAATACTGCAGGCATCAAAAGGAGCAGGACTGATGGGCCTCCTACTCAAAGGGGGGTGGGGGTGGGATTATGCAAATCATCCTAACCCTGAGGCAATACATGCTGGGGGCTGATAACCACTGGACACTGTCAACGCCAGATGGGTTTGCTGATTGGAATAGTTGCACCACACAAGTCCTCTCATGTCGCGTTAAGACTGTGCGTAAATGTGTATATGCCATGCATGTGCGATCATGTACGTCAGAGAGGTGTATGACTGCTGTTTTCAGTGCTGCTTGTCAGTGCAGTCTCTGTTTTTATGGAGTTTCTGTAACAGTACCTCACAGAAAAAAACTGTGACACCGGACCACCTAGCCTTGAAGCTACGGCATCTGCACCGGATTATGTGCCGCTCTAATCTTACATTTTCTTTCTTGCTTTTCACTTCTACATGTGCATGTGTGGGTGGATGACTGTATCCTGGCAGAGAAACTGCTACACCAAACCAACAACAACTTCAACTCAACCCAAATCATGATCCAGCCCAGGCCAGGCAACCCAGCCAAGCTCAACTCAAAACAGCTTTGCCAAGTCAAATGGTCCAGCTCGCTTCTTAGCTGTCTGTTTTCTCCCCTCATGTCTTCATCTTCTGCCATTCTTAGCCAGGCTGGACCCCACTGTCCTCTCTGCTCCCACAAAGTAAAGATGGTAGATGGTGGTTAGGCTGTCAGAGGCCTCAGAGATGGATAGGGAAGTCACACTAGGTAATTCGAGTTGGAAAAATGTTGCAGATACAATGGTTTGCTGCTGTTGTTGTGTCTACGTTGTTGCCCATGATGTTGGTTTCTCTGTGTTACTGTAGGTCAAACACCCTTAGCAGGGGAGGAAATATTCTATTTTACAAACACTGTTGTCCATAATATATAGATAGAGGTTTTATATATATTCTTTATAATCTCTCTCTCTTTCTTTCTCTCTCTCCCTTTCCTACTGTCTTCTCTTTCCTTTCCTTACTTCCTTTCCTTTTTTCCATCTTCTGCTTTTCGACAGCAGCAGGAAATGTGAGTGAATTGTGCTACATGCAGCCCATGCAGCCACACTTGATGGTCTTTTCCACTTCCTCGCTAAAGGAGGTGCCATCACTGCATTCAAAGGTGTATTTCCGGCGTTTCATTCTCTGGCTGGCGCAGCAGGCCCCTGTGTCGCAGACTCCAGTGCACTCCACCCAAGAGACCATGCGTGTCGTCTGGCAGATGGCGTATCCTCGCTGAACCTGGTAGAAGTCTCGCACAGGTTCTCCTCGGCACTCAAACTCTAAAAAAATACAGGAACTCATTGGTTTTTTTCGTACCACAGTTCTTTAAGTTTTTTGCTTTATGACTGCTGACTGACATATGGCAAACCAACCTGCATCACAAAGTTCCCCAGTATAGCCACTTTCACAGTGACAGTATGCATCTCCTGTGTCTGAGATCTGGCAGCGACCATGTTTACAGGACAGGTGACGACAGGGGTTGAACAGCTCCCCTTGTTGGTTACACAGAGCTCCGCGGTAACCCTCTGCACACTCACAGCGGTATGACTGAGCGTCAAGAGGGATGCACTTTCCATGGACACACCTGTTTAGAGACAATAACCTCAATTAATTTTTCAATTTCAATACATAAATGTATGAAGTTGATGTTTCAAAAGCAGTATCATGCATTTGAACAGTAAAAAAGCTCCCAATAAAGTACTGTACTTGAATACCCTGTTTGTTTATGTGATAATGCTTCATTCCAAAAAAGTTGGGATCTTTTCCAAAATGCAATAAAAAGTAAAATCTGTGATGTATCAATTCACATGAACCTTTATTTAACTGACAAAAGAGTTTTTTAAAATACTTTTACTGACCAACTTAACTGTACTTTGTAAATATACACAAATTAGGTATTTCATGGACGTAACACACTCAACAAAATTTGGGACAGAGGTATGTTTACCATTGCGTTTCATCACTTTTCCTTTTAGCAACACTAATAATTTTTGGAACCGAGGACACTAATTGTTGTAGTTTTGCAACTGGAAATGTTGTCCTTGTTTTTGTTCTTGTTTGATATAACACTTTAGCTGCTCAACAGTTCATGGTCCATTGTCTGACTCTCCTCTACATAATGGCACAGTACATTATCAATAAGAGATAGATCTCAGCTGGCAGCAGGCCAGTCAAGCACATGCTCTCTGTGTCTATGAAGCCATGCTATTGTAGCCCATGCAGAATATGGTCTGGTATTATCCTGCTGAAATAAGCATGGACATCCCAGGAAGAGAGGCCACCATGATGGCAGCATCTCTCTCTTTGAAGTCCTAATGTACACCTCAGATGGTACCTTCACATTCATGCAACTCGCACATGCCATGTGCACTTATGCACCCTCATATGGTCAAATGATCGCTTTGACTAAAAATCTGGATGGTCATTTTCATCTTTTGCACAGAGGACTCTACACCCATTTTTGGTGAAAATGGGCTGAAATGTGGACTCTTCTGACCACAGCACATGGCTCCATGGTCTTTCAGTCCACCTGAGTTGAGTTCAGGACCACAGAATTCAGTGGCATTTCTACATAGAGTTTATTTATGGCTTCCTCCTTGAGTAATAAAGTTTCAAATTACATTTCTAAAAGCAGCAACAGACTGTGTAAAGTGACAGCAGTTTTCCAAAGCACTCCTGAGCCCAGGCCAGATCACGCACATTCATTTTTTGACAATACTACACTCTGTAAATCTCGAAAGACTTGAATTCTCTGCAGTCTTGCATTGAGAAATTGTTTCTTTTGAAGTGACTAATAATTAATTACAAATTTTGGTACAAAGGGGTGAGCCATGACCCATTCTTGCTTGGAAATACTGAGCTTTGATAGATGCTACTTTTATACTCAATTATACCTCACCTGCTCCCAATTAGTCACCTTAATCTGGAGCCTTCCAAACCTACTTGACTTTTCCGTGCACTTTTCCATCTTTATTTTAACTGTCTCAGCTTTTGGTGAGTGTGTTGCAGTCATCAGATTCTAAATTTGTGTAGATTTACAAAATACAATTAAGTTGATCAGTAAAACTATTAAATATTTTCTTTGTATTTTTGTCAGGTAAATAAAGGTTTACATGAATTAACAAATCACCAATTTTAATTTTGATTGGAATTTGAAAATATTTTCTAGAAATGGGATTTGTACATATAGTACATTTTAGAGTTATTTTTTTTTTTTACTTTAGTGCACTGGCAGAACAGATATATTTACTTTGTTTAGATGCTTTAAAAATACAAAGCATCTTTAAATATTAAAATCCCAAATATTTTGCCCTGCGACCCATATAGTAAAAATGGTTTATTTAGGACCCAGTGTCATGTTTCATATATCTTTCAGCTGTTAGCTGTCAATAAAGGTCCCTTGCTGAATGAAAATAACAGGACAAAAAATAAAATTTGTGTAACAGAGCTGTTTAGTTTTTTTGCCTTTCCTTGTCTAAGCGTGTGACCCTTAGGGTCTGAATCCAAGGTTTGGAACCACAGACACTACCTAACAGTATATAAAGTGTTTATAAAACTTGATCCACCCTGAGCTACTCTATTCGCTGACATACTTGCTGCCCTGGCAGGGGTTGGTAGCAGGCTGGTCACAGTGCGGCCCGCTCCACCCTGGTTGGCAGTGGCAAACAGGTCCCTGGACTCCATCAGGTTGGCAGATGCCATGTACACAGTAGAGCTTCTTGCAGGGCTCGCAGCCCGGTACCACACCAGGCTTCATCTGAGTCTTGGTGAAGTCCTGGAGCTCGTTGTTGATGTACAGGTTCTGGATACAGCCATGGAAACTGGAACTGTTCTGGATCTGCCAGAGACGGAAAGTGCCTGAGTGCACATCCACTGGCATGCCTGGAGAAGGAAAGAGACAAAAGATGTTTATATATAAAGACGTGCTTACTGGGTCACACACAAACAGCTAACACAGGGCTGGTATGAGTGTAATGAAAAAGGCATTTTCAAACATGTGTGTCCCAGCAGTGCATATGCCATTTCTCAGCTCAGTGTATATACCACTCTTTTTCAAATTGACTTTAATATTTTGCAGTGGCACTCAAGACACATCATCCTTGAAACTGGGGATAGCAAAAGACATGGAGGAATGGGAAATGTCTCCTGCAGTGTTGTATGAATGAAGAACAAAACAGCACAACACAACACATCACAGCAGGGGAACAAACTGCACAAATTCTGAGCCACTCTTGATCAGTATCAGCCCACAAACTGGGGCTGAAATGCCTCAAATCTAAGGCAGTCTTTTTAAGCTACATTTTTCCAATTTGAATGTCTGATTCTGTGAATATCAAGAGTGGTTAAATAACACAAAAAATACACAAATGAATACAGTTACATCATGGGTGAAATGAAAATCCATGCAAATACAAAAAAAATCTGAAGTGGAGACTGTGTGTGGTAGTTTTTATAGCACTAACACTAGATGGCAGAGTTTACCCACTGTAAAAAAAAAAAAAGTGCTAGAGCAACAATGTCTACAAAGTGGTGCACTTTTTGTTTGTTCTAAATCATGAGCTGTCATTTTTGAGAATTATATTCTATGAGCTATCTGTTCATTATAAATGTATGCATATACAGTATTCTGGGAGGTCTACATATATTTTTTCTAGCAAACACAGTCATGACTGATGGTGGGATGGAGTGGGTTGAGGATAGGGTTTGGGTTTGGATGGAGGTAGGACAGGATTGAAGGGTTGAATGCTTGAGGGGAAGAAGTGGTTGTGGTGGTGACAAAGCGAAGGGGGAGGGGTGGTGATTGACAGTAGTGTAGTAGTTAAGAGTGCCTGCAGAGGAGGGAGGTGTGTTCTGGAGAGGGCCCCTACCCCCCACGTATAGCGGAGCCTCCCCGCTGAGGGGCCGCACCGCCCCAAAGCTGTCCATTGTGGTAGGGAGACCCCCGTCAATGGACAGGTTCACCATCTGGTCAAAGGTCACCAGCTCCACTGTGTGGAACTGACCATCGTTGATAGTCTCAGTACTGGCGAAGGAAAACACAGATTGTACATACAGTACAGTCACTAAAGTGAAGAGAAAGTAGAAATGCTGCATATATATCTAGATGAAGCTAACAACTGCAGTGAACATGGCACCTTACCTGTAAATGGCATGTCCTGGCTGACTGCCGGGATCATAGCTAACTTTGACATGACCTTGGTAGAGCTCCACTGCAATATGATCATTGTCTCCATTGTACAACAGGATACCATTGTCCTCAGCTGTTGATACCTACAGAGAGATTTTTGAGGTGGTGTTGAGTTAGCCAAGTTTCAGAAAGTCAGCGCCAACACATAGAAATCATAGAAATGACTGCAGATACCTGTAGTGTGATGTTAGCTTGAGGCCAGTTCTTTAGGTCAGAGAGCAATAGGTAGGAGTCTCTGTCGATGAAGTTGACGCTGACCAGCTTCTCACAGCGTGGCCCTCCAAACTCCGGAGGACACTGGCAGAGGGCACGACCACCACGCTCCACACATGGAGCATTGTTCTGGCAGTCAGCCAGCTCACACAAGGACAGTAGAGATGGGGGAGCCTCACACAGCTGACCACTATATAAAGAAAGACATCAAAGATATTTTTTAGAAGTATGATCTAAGTAAAGCAGAAGAAACTAAACTGCCAGAAATAATGCTACATTTGTCCTCTTCTCACCTATATCCTTCAGGACAGATGCAAGAATATCCATTCAGCTCATCCACACACTGAGCTCCATTCTGACAGCGATGATCCTCACAGTCGTTATAGTCTAGATTGCAGTCATCACCACCATAACCAGGAGAGCACACACACCTGCAACACACAAACACAAAACATGAATCAAAACTGAAATCAATCAGAAATCAAAGCCCTGTTCTGAATATGTTGTCTATTTTTCAATTTATAGCGTCAGTATTTTTTGGCTTATCTTCTGGTAATAAACGCATACTTGGGCCCAGTGGATGTGATGAGGCAGGTAGACTGATGTTGGCAGGGGCTTCGTCCAGGAGCACACACATCTTCCATTTCTTCGCACATATCCCCTACACAGAAACAAGTATTAAAAAAGGTTAACTGCTAAAGTCATATAGAAAATTTTTTCATAGAACTCTGCAGTCCTGTAAAAAACTCATAACACCCTTATGTCTTCCATAGGAACTAGGAGGGTAAGTAGTAGCCAGGTGCTGCTAATCGAATGCACTTGATGAACAGATCATCAGCAAGTGTGACCGCCTCTATACAATCAAACGTTTTGTCAGTTTGCTGGTCCAAAGCATTCAGGCTTGTGTTAATACAATGCCACAATCTTCCCAGGAGTGGACTTTCAGCAAATTTACCCCAAAGTCAGACTGTGCAAAGCTCAGAGAAACTGTAAAAAACCAAGTGCTACATCTAAGACTCTACAGGCCTCTGCATATTAAGTGTACAAGTACAAATTCATAAGATTACAATTAGAAAAGGGATAAACAAAGCCTCTGTTCTCTTAAAACAACACAGCAGCATAGCTTAGGTGTGAATAAGACTTCTGGAACAATGTCCTTTAGACAGACGAGACCAAAGTGGAGATGTTTGACTGTAATGTACAGGGCCATGTTTAGTGAAAACCAAACTCAGCATATCAACACAAACTCCTCACAACAACTATCAAGCATGGTGGTGGAGGGGTGATGCTTTGGACTTGTTTTGCAGCCACAGGACCTGGGTACTTTGCAGTCATTGAGTCAACTAAGAACAACTCTGCATACCAAAGTCAAATATGAGGTCGTCAGTCTGATAGCTAGGGCTTGGCTGAAATTTGGTCATAATCCCAAGGAATGGCCCAGTCAAAGTCCAGACCTCAACCAACTGGAAATGCTATGACAAGACCCTAAGAGAGCTGTGCATAAACAAATGCCCATAAACCTCAATGAACTGAGGCAACACTGTAAAAAAGAGTGGGTCAAAATTCCGTCACACTAATGTCAGAAACTGATAGTCATACAGAAAATGAATGCTTCAAGTTATTGCTGCTCAAGGTGCTTCTACATACTCCTGAATCATGGCATGTACTTAGTTTTTCACATGACTGCATTGAGTCCTGTGAAAACTTTCTTTTTCACATGACTGTATACAACACAAAATAAGAACCCTCTGATAAAGCATTCAGATAATACAGTCAATAATTAATTATTTCAAGATGGTCATATTCAGGATAAATAATTATGTTGAGAACCATTTGCATTCCATTCTTCTTCTTCTTCTTTCGGCTGCTCCTGTTAGGGGTCGCCACAGCGGATCATCTGCCTCCATCTCATCCTATCCCTTGCATCCTCTTCCCTCACGCCAACCCTCTGCA
>VUQH01026499.1:10867-26812 GCA_015106775.1 Etroplus canarensis
ATGAAGAATGATGTGCAGTGAATGGCAAGTTAAAGTGACCAGTGAAGATTTAAATGCCAGAAGAAATGGATGCCAGAAGAAAACCTCTTCTTTCTAAAATGATTGGCAGCATGACTTAGGTTTGCAAAGTTGCTTCTGATTAGACTACGGGACCTCTGGAACAATGTCCTTTGTTGGCTGTAATACATAGCACCACATGTGGCAAAAGCCAAACACAGCATATCAGAAGAAGCACCTCCTACCATCCGTCAAGCACAGTGGCGGAGAGGTGAAGACTTTGGCTTATTTTGCAGCCACATGACCTGGGCACCTTGCAGTCATTGAGTAGACTGATATGAACTCCTCTGCATACCAAAGTATTCTAGACTCGTATGTGAGGTCATCTGATTGACAGCAAAGACTTGGTCAAAAATAGGTCATACAGTAGAACAATGGTGTCAACCCCACCAGCATAATGACAGCAGAATCACTGAAAATGAAAAGAATCGAGGTGTTACAATGACCCAGTCGAAGTCTAGACCTCAACCAGACTGAAATGCTGTGGTGGGACCTTATGAGAGCTGTGCATAAATGAATGCTCTCAAATCATAAAGAACTGAAGCAATATTTTAAAGAAGCGTGGACCAAAATTCCTGCACAGCAATGTGAAAGACTGATAAAGTCATACAGTAAATTCACTTCAAGTAATTATTTCCATCGTGGCTCTACAAGTTATTAAATCATGTGATGTACTTAGATTTTCAAAGGACTACATATTGTCCTGTGTAAACTTTATTTTTCCCATAACTGTGTATATTCCTTAAGAACCCAGACCCATTTTTCCTTAGGGACTTCATAAGTTAAGGTCAAGTATGAAGCTTTATAAGAAAGATTGTAGAACATATGAAGTGTTTGTTACATGCATATCACCGTGGGTTCTTATGGGATATGTATGTCCAGCAGGGAATGAGTTGGATATAAGTATGGATGAAATGTTGAGATTTTAATTAACGGTATGGATAAATAAGCATAATGATTAACTATAAACACAATGGCTACACAGTTAAAATTGTTCACTAAACATACCAAACGGCTGTTAAACTGAGAAGTATCCAGTGATATCACCAGTTCAGATAACATAGTTTCTAAATAAACTTCTATCAGCAGATATTAAACAAACTTGGATCAACTTGGCTGCCTTTGCTGGCAGACATTAGCATAACTAGTTCTCTAAACTGGAGTTTGTAGTCTTTCAGTTTCAACTTGCCACATGTGTTGGGTCATTTCATAGATGTGTAACAAACACTTCCTCTTACAGTGTGGCTAACAGATGGTGTGTATAGTCATGCGTGATCAAAAGCTTTGTTGTTATGTTTCCTGTACAATAGGATATCACTGCTGGAAATCCATCCTTAGATCCCGAGGTGTCTGTTTCAGATCTGCATTTTACTGTCTCTTTGTTTTTTCATTTCCATGTCTTTCTCTCTCTCTCTCTCTCTCTCTTTCTCTCTCTCTCTCTTTCGCTCTCTGCCTCTCATCTGAATACCTTCCGGTCATTGCTGAAGGATAAATCAGAATGTTTTTGTTGTGCTGACAAGCAGAAAACTTTGTTTGAGAGGGTTCATATAGATATTGGGAGCTGCATATAGCAGTTTAGCCATGCAAAATGTGCAGGATTTCACTGCATACAACACACTGCATATTTAAAGATACAGTAAGCTAGCAGCAAAGTAGCAACAGTCTAGCCAGCAGTTTCCAGAGAGTTACTGTAGCTTCTCAGCTTTGTCATCCTTTGTTGGCCTGTCTGTTAGGGGCAGTGGATAACAGGATGTAAATAAGACTGCTGTCTGTAGACTGTCTACGCTGCTTGTTCACTTCAGAGATATGTAGACCCCTACTCTCTCTCTTTCTCTCTCTCTTTCACACACAAACACACACACACACACACACACAAACACACACACACACAGACACTCATGAATCTGCACTACAGCTGCTGCAAATTCATCCACTGCAATGCACAGGCAGGCAACAAGAACGGTTAATATCTCTGAAATTTGAGGTGGTATTCGCAAGCTCTTTTTGTGCAGACCACGGGAACCTATAATCTCCTCTTCCCTGAAGGGGAAAGTAATGCTGTACTGCAAAATGGAGTCTGTAGGTTAAAGTGGAGGACAGCACATACAGAAAGGCAGCCCAGCTTAAACAGAGTGTGGAGGTTAAAGTAGAGATGAACACAGACAAACATTCCCCTTGGCGACCTGTGGGCAAGTTAAAGCTTGGTGTGTCCTTTGTTTTCTGTGTGAAGCTGCAGATCACGTGTCTGGTTAATCTGAACTTTGTTGGTAAACTACAGCCTAGAAGCTAGCAGAAAATATTATACCATGTATTCCCAGCTATAGGTCAAAAATGCCAAAATTTCCCTCATGAATCAATAAAAATCACTTAATCTCAACTAATCTAATCTACAAATGCCAGGAGTTCAGGCTTGTATTGATACTTGAACATTGTGCCCATAGCTGCCCATGTTTCCTCTGTGAAATTTGATGATCCCTTTGAATAATGAACATAACCAAATTGGAACAAAAGGTGTGCTTTCCCCCCTTCCGTCCCCCCTCACTCTCTGGGCTAACAGAACAGTACAGTCCAGAAGAAATGGGAAAGCAAAGGGTGCAGAGACTGGGTGAAATGAGAAGCAGAAAGAGGGAGAAAAGAAAGAGAAAAGAGATGATATACAGTAAAAGGTTTGCCGGCATAGGGCTGCTACTGCACCCAGTGTCTCACACTGGTCTCTCTCTCTCTCTCTTTCTCTCTCTCTCTCTCTCTCTCTCTCTCCCTCTCTCTGCTCTATTTATATCTCTCTGGGAAATTGCTGAGTGGGCTCTACTGAGGGTTTTTGCTGTAATTGATTCAAAATGCAAGTTGTCTCTTTACTGGTGAGAAAGAGGAGAAAAGGATACCCAGTCAGTTATATGGACGGTATATACATGAGGAGAAGACGATGCTGCTTGCGTTTCAAACAGGATAAATTGGTTGACGACTGTAATAAATACAGTGCGGTCATTACTGGGGCTGGGTGAAATCGCCAGAGAGCTTCTTTCATCCTATAATGGCTGTAATGGGGCCACACCCATGATATCATAAAACTGTGGTCAATTGTTGTGATCCATCTCCTGTATATGTGCACTGCAGCTGAAGAAGGTATTCTATAACATGCCTGTTTTTCATTTGACTGCAGTAAAAGCCAATCTACTATCAATTACAGCAATAAAAAGATTAAATCAATTATTCCCAGCTGGGTAAAAGCCTCAACGCCCATTATAACACACAATTTCAGACATTTCTGAATTTGAAGCACTCTTTTGGAAAGACTTTGTTATTTTCTTAAGGGCAACATTTGACATGAGGTCCTGTAGTGTTTTAGTGAGTTGATGAAGATTAATAGAAAAATGTCAGAATCAACATTTTGCCTAAAAAATACCAATATTTGGGACAATGTGCATCAATTTTCTAGTTACTGTGATGCAGTGAGGAGCCTACTTGTTAGTTTCAGTGTTGTGAGTTTGATGTCTGATGCCAGAATATGAATCATATTCAGCTCGTGCTATCACTGACAGCTCGCCACCCATCCAGAAACAAAACACCACATTCTGCAGCTGCATGTAAACTGTTGCTGTTATTTATGCCCAAGAAATACCAAAACCTGTTCCACCCATTTTCATGCTCACACACTGTGGAGTGCTGTCTCTCTCTTTCCTCTGTCTCTGTGTGCTCTTTTGTTTTTTTTTAATTTTTGTGGAAAACACTTTGGTTTTAACAGTTTATCATAATTGCCGGTCCTTGTTACTTTATGATTTATTTATGCAGTTCACATAAACATGGCATTACACAGAGCAGAGGCATTGCATTTAATGGAAAATGCACAACTAAAGCGCTGCATGAGTGAAACAGGGAGACTTGCCTTTCTAGGCACTGTAGAGACAAACCCGAAAAGGATGAGAAGAGGATGTGATACATTATGTGAAATAATCTATGCATGCACTGAAACATACAAAATATGCTTAAAATCAAATTAGTCTTTATAATGGTGTTAATTATGTGCATTTTACTTTATGGCCAGGTGTGACATATACTGTATATTTCAATTCTTTGTGTCTAAATGATGGGTTTCTGAATGTCTCAATTCATCAAAGAGTACATATTATTGAATATAAATTGATACAGTTATTTAACTTGACTTATGACAAATGTAAAATTATGATAATACTGTGTAACAATGTATTATGAGCACCTTTGTCTTGCAGCTGTTAGTTTTGGCATCGTAAGTGAATTTGAGCTGTAATGCAGTTCTAGCAGTGGCTGACTTCAGTGAAATGGTTCAGATTCATAGTGAGCTAGCAATGTCAAAAGACTGGCATTGACATTATAAAAATACATTTAAAACACATTTCTGTATATCTACATGTGAATTATACTCCTGTTTAACTGTGTATTGCATAGTGAACTTGCTTTTCAGGGTCTCTGGACTCTCAAAGGGCATATTGTCCTTAGTGTGTTCATTTACGTCTGTTGGCTAGTTAGCTTAGCAGGATATGTCCACCTCAGTGAAATTGCATTAAATATTTTTTGTTCATTTCTCTTCCCATGAGCTAGAATTTGTATTTGTTTTGTTTTCTTCCAATTGACAAAACAGTAACATACAAAAAATTCCTGTAAACAAATTTTCCCTTCAGAAGTCCAGCGTGAAGCAAACAGGAACAATATGCCAGTTTTGTTGCAGCTTTCATTTTTGTTTACTTGGGGGGTTTTGTTATTGTTTTTGTTTTGTTTTGTTTTGACCAAGATTAGATGTTAAGAAAAGGACACTCAGTCAACAATCACTCAGTGCTGAAATGTTTGCGGGGTAATGACTGCATGTTATGACATTAGCACCAAATAGCTAAATATCAAAGCTAGCTGCTATAAGGTAAACATAATGGGATATTTAGCAGCCTAAGAGTCAAGTAATATGAGCCATAGAAATCATAGTGAGGTCAAAGAAGAGTTTGTGTTTAACTTAAATGTGTTGAGGTTCAAGAGGCATAACTAAGATTGATGTTACTGTAGCTATACATCTGCTGGGTTAGCTTATAGGTTAACTATTTGCTAAAACATTTGCCTTATTTACTTGATATACTGATGCCTGTCTTAATATTTTGTTGCACCTCACGAAATTTCAGCACAATCATAATGTAAGTGAGGAGGAAAATATAGTGGATATTTTTCAGACTGGTACACTTAAAATGAAGATGATCACAGTGGCAAGGAGGCAACGGTGGGACAAAACCATTGGTGTTTGTGTGGCAGCTTCTCCTCTAGGGAGAGTATCTATTGTAAAGAGCTTTCTGCCATCAGCTGTTAGATTTAAGTTCTAAAATATCGTTTCATGATTAAATATCTTCTACTAACTAATTTCACAAATTAGCATCCTCTGTCATCATAGAGACCTCCTACTCTTTTTTCTTTTTAAATCCAACTCAATTTTATATTTACATGTTTAAAAATGGTTCATAATTACATCTGCTGGTCAGGGTATAGTTGCATCCAATGAGTCTAAATCTGTCTGGGTCCCTGCATCAGTTTTTTTGTTTTACTCAAAATATTTTTTATTGATTTTTCACAAAAAATGCAGACAACAGGACATATTGGCAGCAGTGGTTTGGGACATAGAGATTTGAAAGTAGACCAATATACAAAGTGGAACAGACAGATTTACCAAGAGTCTGCAGTATCAGTCACTTGTGAAGTGTGAACACATGCGTGTTCGCCTGTGATCGTGTCGTGACCACTGGGGTCGCTTTTAGAGGCAGCAACCAACATAGCGATGGTTTACTAGTTCTAAACTTTAACATTTATGAAAGTGATCAGAGCACATGCATTATAAAGGCTTTCCTGGTTATTTATTTAGTTTTCTGCATATTATTTAATCTAAACGCTGTTACCAGTTTCAGTACATGTATCAAGTGTATTGAGTGAGAGTCCATAAGTCAACTGTTAGTGTACGTTTTTTGTGGGTGTTGTCTGCATCAGTGTTTGTGTGTGAGAGGGGTTGAAGGTTGACGACTGTACGTTTGACCCCTCCTGCCTCGCACCACCATCACACGACCCTCATGACTGTGATGATGTCTGAACTGTAGCAGTGATGTCATATTGATGGCGGTGATGTCACAGTATGCAGGTCATCTCTTTCTCTCTCTTTCTCTCTCTCTGTAGTTGGTGGATTGTGATGTTTCTAATCCCTCATCTCTCTGCTCTCTCATGTCTCCCTCCTTCCCTTCCTCTCTCCCTCTCTTATCTATCTGTCCTTGTGTATTTCTCCTCCTCTCTTTCCTCCTGTTTTATCCTCTCTCTTCCCTCTGTATTTTTAACCTTCCTCCCCTCCTCCCTCTGTGTCTCGTTTTCCCTCCATCAGGTGTCCCAATGACTATACGGGGGACCACTGTCAAAACTCTGTCATGGCAAGTTTCTACGGTATGTCCATTTGCTCTTGTCTGTCTTTTTCCCACTGAGATGCTGCATGCTACATTGGAGGGGTTGAATGGAAGGTGTGTATGTGTGCGTGTGTGTTTGCATACTGCTATTCTGTTTAATGTAAGTTAACGTATGTGCGTGTGTGTAAAAATGTGTGTTTGCATGCCTTTGTGTCCACCCCTTCGTGTCCCTGTCTCCCTGGTTCCTCTGTGGTGCTCCTCTAGTAACCAGAAAAAACTTCTGTATAAGTAATTGCCATTTACTTTTCATATATTTTTCACATCACTGAAATCCCATTTAAAATGCACTGTCTACCCTGGATATTTGACCTAGAAGATGCTAAAAAAAAGTCCCAAAATAAACAACTTGATAAGTAACACTATGTCTTTTTTTGCATTCTAAAATTCTGTATGTCAAACCTATGAGTTACGCTCAAAGTTCTTATGCTGCAGCGTGATCCAGAGGATTGCACTGAAAGAAACAGAGGAGACAGAGAATTAATACAATGAGCAACACAGGAGGTTGAAGCTATTTGCTTTCCCTGAATCACTTTGTCACTTTTCTTTGTCGATGGTCCATCGGTGCTGCTTGTTTTCTAGCAGTAAAAAATAAGTTAAAAAAAAAACAGCAATCAAGACAAAACTATGGGGATAGAATCTATTAGCAGAAAGAAAAATCTTTCATCGATTTTACATTTTGGAAAGTTGAGGCCTTGTGACAGTGTTTTGAACCGGTGCCAGTCTTTACTAAAAGCGACAGTGTTTCCAAAATCCAAACAATTTGACAAGTGAATGAAAATAAGATTTAGAGTTTAAATATATTCACAGTTTTAAGTCTTTAGGTAATGAGATTTAATTATTCAGCTGGAGGCCTGTCTCACTGTGGATTGATCAGAATTTCTTGTTATGACATCAGAGTACTCTGTCCACAGTTAAGAGGTTATGATAAACCCTGCAGTTGTGTAGAGTCTGTATTGCCCTCTTGTTTTTTTCTGCGCATCCATGGATCATCTGATAAAATCCTTTTTATGGCATATGGCTAAATGCTGCTTGATCTTTTTAATGTAAGGTACACTTTCTAATATGTTCAGAAGTTTCAGCATATTTATTGAATAAAAGGAATATTTTAACATTTGGGAAATTTTCTTATTTGCTCTTCTGACAGGAGGCAGAAGATTAATCCCACTCGTGTTCATATGTTACATATGCAGCTAAAATCAGGCTATCATTAGCTTAGCTTAGCTTAGCACAAACATGGAAAGCAAAAAAAAATAGCTTACCTGGTCCTGCCCAAAGGTATGAAAATTACCAGCACCAGAAATTATTATGTGTACATGGGGAATTATTAAAACATTAAATTAAATTGCTGGAAGTTAGGACTTTTATGGTTGTGTCATTTCCAAAAGGTTTATAGGCAAACAGTGGAGCTAATAGCTCAGTGTTTGGATTTTTTTATATTGTTTTACTGTTGAACAGTGCCAGGTTAGCGGTTTCTGATTTCTCCTGGCTTTACACTATATTAATTTAACAGTCTGTAGTATCAGACTTGTCATTGTAAGATCCTGGTATAGCTTATATATAGCTTATATCTCCCTATTCATTCCCTTTAAAAAGATGACCCTATTATGTCTAACTTTAGTTGAAAGGTGAAAAGTCGTGTTTTCAGGCTTTTATTGTACATAGACTTGAATTTAATCTATTGCCAACTGTTTACCCATTATAGATGTAATAATTCCTTCAAATGGTATGTAGCCATCAAAGCTAAAATTCTGTTTGGTTAAAAAGGCAAAGTTTACTTGAAGTCTTGATCACATCTATGTGCTTTTTCACAAATGCAAGTATATATACACACACACAGATAAAAACCAAGTAATGCTGTTTACAATCACTGACAATTTCATCAGGTAAATCTTGCTATTACAGGTTGAAATACCATTTTCCTTCAGAAGAGCCTAAATTCTTCTTGCCATATATTCAACAAGGTGCTAGAAACATTCCTCAGAACTTTGGTTCATGATAGCGTGATACAGCTGCTTCGGATTTGTCAGCTGCACATCCATGATGCAAATCTCCAATTTCACCACACCACAAAGGTGCTCTATTGAACTGAGATCTGGTGGGACTGGAGGTCATTTGAGAACAGTGAACTCATTGTCATGTTCAAGAGACAGTTTAAGATGATTTGAGCTTCGTGACACAGTGCATTATTCTGCTGGAAACAGCCATGAGAATATGGTACACTGTCGTCATAACGGGATGGGCATGGTCAGCAATAATACTCAGGTGGGCTGTGAGGTTTAAAAGACACTCAGTTAGCACTGAAGGATCCAAAGTGTACCAAGCTATCCTCTACACTATTACACCACCACTAGCAGCCTGAACTGTTGATACAAGGCAGGATGGATCCATGCTTTCATGTTGTTTATGCTAAATTCTAACCCTACCATCCCAATGTTGCTAAAGAAATCAAGACTCATTAGACCAGGAAACTTTTTCCAATCTTCTAGTGTTAAATTTTGGTGAGCCTCAATGGATTGTAGCCTCAATTTCTTGTTCTTAGCTAACAGGAGTGGCACCCAGTCTCGTCTTTTGCTGCTGTAGCCCATCTGCTTCAAGGTTTTACATGTTGTGTATTCAGAGATGCTCTTCTACATACCTTGGTTGCAATAAGTGGTTATTTTAATTACTGTTGACTTCTTGTCAGCTTGAAGTCATCTGGTCATTCTCCTGTGACCTCTGGTGTCAGTAATGAATTTTCTCCCTGAGAGCTGCCACTCACTGTATATCTTTTCTTTATTGGACCATTCTGTGTAAACCATAGAGATGGTTATGCAGGAAGATCCTAGCAGATCAAGGATTTCTAAAATATTCACCAACCTGACACCAACAGCTATGCCCCATTCAGAGTCACTTAAATCACTTTTCTTCTCCATTCTGATGCTTGGTTTGAACTTCAGCAAGCCATCTTGACAATTTCTACATGCCTAAATGTACTGTGTTGCTGCCACTTGATTGGCTGATTACAAATTTCTGTTAAAAAGCAGTTGAGCAGGTGTACATAATAAAGTAGTTGGTGAGTGCATATAAATATAAGTTATGTTTCTCATGAGGCTATGTTGTACTGCGTGCTGCATAGTAAGCTTAGCTCTCTAGACAGTCAAAACATATCGCTTTCACATACTAGGGTGGCATGATGGAGCAGTATTTACTCACAGCAAGAAATTTCTGGGTTTAACTGTGTTGATCATCTCAGGGGTTTGCAGAGGTATTGACGATGAAGTGTGTTCTTTCACTTTTCATACAAATTCAGATATAAAGAGACTTCTTTTAAGAGAATGCGGCTTTTCACCTTTCACTTTTTAACCAAATATCAACATTGCTTAGACATCTGTCAAAGTTGTTTTTGATGGGTGGGATGTAATTTCATAACCTCCTGTTCTCCTGCTCTCATTTTGTGAGATTGCAACACTTCCTGTAGATTGTGTTTTTGCCTCTCTCTGATGGCCAGCATTTTACTGCACCCCCCTGTGTGGGTATTCTAAACAACAATAAAAACATATTAAAAACAAGCTCAGGTGAAGCATAACCCAACTCTTTTAGTTCTCTGGGCAGGACATCAAATATGTGGATTTCCCATAATGTTGAACAATTCCTTTAAATCATAGGGACAGACAAAATGTGATGTGTTTGGTCACTCTTCTGTGATTGCATGGGCAGTGATAGTGAAACTCATTCAGCCAATATTGGCACAGTCAGTGATTAACAAGAGGAGATCCCAGAACATATGCGTAAAGAATTAGCAGTTCTAAAGCGTAAACTTTACGCTTGGCTCTGCTTCTTTTGCACAGAAACAAATGATCTAATTTTTACAGTGCTGTCCAAGACATCACATAGAGATGAACCTCTACTCCTTGTTTCTAGGGGTTATAAATTTTTGCTTCACATTCATGTTGTCTTGCTTTTCTGTTTGTCTGATGTTCAAGTTTCCATGCTTAATAATTAACATTTAAAAAAAGAACAGGTTTTACACTCTTAAGATGCGATATATGGACAAAAGTACTGGGCCACCTTCACATTACACATACAATAGCTTTTATGACATCCCATTCTAAGTCTATAGGCATTAATAAGGATTTGGTTCCCCCTTTGCAGCTATAATAGCTTTCACTCTTCTGGGAAGGCTTTCTACAAGATTTTGGAGTGTGTTTGTCTAGAAAAGAAAATTTGTGAAGTCAGACGCTGATGTTGGATGAGAGAATCTGGCTCACAGTCTCCATTCTTTTAAGCAATTTCCCCCAAGGATTAATAAAGTATTCTGATTCTGATAGTTCATCCCAAAGGTGTTTGACGGGGTTGAGGTCAGGGCTCTGTGTGGTCTAGTTAAGTTCTTCCACACCTAACTTATCCAACCATGCCTTTATGGATCTTACTTTGTATACTGAGGCATAGCCATGCTGGAACAGAAATTCCTACAAAACTGGATGCATAGACTTATCCACAATGTCTTGGTAAATTGAAGCATTAAGATTTTCTTTCACTGGAACTTCGGGGCCAGTACCAAGAAAACAACACCACAGCATTATCACTCCTCCACCAAAATTTACAGCTGGCACGATGCAGTCAGGCAGGTAATATTCTCCTGGGTTTCACCAAATCCAGACTCATCTATCAGACTGCCAGATAGCGTAAAAATTTTTCACTCTGCAGAATATGTTTCTACTTCCCCACAGTCCAGTGGCAGTGTGCTTTAAACCACTCCATCCAACACTTGGTATTATGCCTGGTGACATAAAGCCATAGAAACCCATGCCATGGAGCCCCAGTGCATAATTTTTGTGCTAATATTAATGCCAGAGGACTTTTAAAACTCTGCAGTTATTGAGTCAGCAGAACACTGGCAACTTTTACACACTATGCATCTCAGCATTTGGTGATCCCGCTCTGTAACTTTGCATGGTGTGCCACTTTGTGGCTGAGTTGCTGTAGTTCCTGAACACTTCCACTCTGCAATACTACCATTTACAAACCGACTTGTAGCAGTGGTAGTATCCTATTGCAGTACTTGAATTCTCTGAGCTCTTTAGAATGACCCATTCTTTCACAAATGTTTGTAAAAGCAGACTGGAATGGCTAGGTGCTTGGTTTTTTTTTACAGCAGTGGCAATGGGGCTGAATAAAATACCCAAGTTTAATAGTTAAGAGCTGTGGCCCAATACTTTTGTCCATACATTGTCTAATACTGTATGTAATATCGACTTATTTTTGACCCCATCATCAAGCTTTGTCTTCATGCTGAAATCTGTCTGTGTTTTCTTTTGCAATGTGGTGGTGAAGGAACACCCTCTGCTGTTTAAAAGCTATTTGTTGCATTTTCTAGTGGTATAAATATAAAGCTCTTAAGGTCAGAGCAGCTAAGGTTAGGGTGGACTATTCTGGCCAGTAATGCATGCAAAGCCATAGAAATTGGGAACACTGAGATGATTCCTGTGTAATTTGTATGAAAGTTTATAATAGCTATATGCAGCAGTAGCAAAAATACAAAAGGTATGCTGTAATCAGTACAAAGGCACACAATTGCCATTAGCCAAATGAGTTACAGCACCCACCCCCATTTGCTGTGCCAGCCTCATTGACTGTACTGTGTTTTTATGTTGGAGAGTAACTCACTGCTTTTTTTTTTCAATCTTTTGTTTTCTTGTTTTTTTGTTTTTGTCTTATTTTTTTCTTTTTATTTTGTTTCTGTCCAATGTTGTTTACTCCAGAAATGAGGTCTAGTAAATATAGCAGTAAGTGATGTGGCTTCTTGTCTTGCTGTCTTTGTCAGTCTTCCTCTGTCTCTGCATGCCTTTTCCTGCCTGCTGGTTTCTCTTTCCTTCTTCCTTTGGTTCATTTTCTCCCTTCGCGTTCGTTTTCTGTTTTGTTTTTTCTTTAGCTGTTGTTTTTCCTGTCATTTCTGGGGGTCACAGAGCTGAGGCTGTCTCAGTTGTCTGTCTGTTACTGGACGGTACACATGTCAATCACTCTGACTGACAGCACTAATTAACATGTATCCTGGTTCAGCGTATGCGGGACATGGAAATAATATATCTGCTCCAAAGTGGACATTACACCTGACCCTATGTGTCTCTTTCCTTTTACCACGACAACTTTCTGCGCTGGCAGAGCTTCTCAGAATTAAATTTATGGGTATGGAACATTATTATTCATTTTGCTGTGCTTAAAGGATGTGCCAAGATCCTCTCACAGTCACACATTATTGTGCCATCTTCTCTCTAAAACCAACAACTGGGTCTCTCTCAACCTGTCCCTCTTTTTCTCCTGCCCACTAACTTGGTTTTAAGACACCTAACCTCCCTTCTTTGCATGTCCTCTTTTTCTTTTGATCTAACAAAATTGGGAAAGCAGACACTGGAGAAAGAGACAAATTCACTGGGAAGGGATACAATAATGAAAGAAAGTGCAGAGGTGCATTCACACTCCATGTAAAGGCTCTTGATACAACTGTAAACTGTGTTTACCTGCACACCATATCAGAGCAAAAACTACCTTCTTTGTCCAAAAATCAGTGAATATTTTACATCATTGATAAATACAAGTAACTGGCTCATCCCCTGGGCTTTGGCAGTTCAGTTCAATTCAGTCACCTCAAGGTGCTTTATATTGTTAAGTAAAGACCCTGCAATAAAATTGCTTATTTGTTTCAGCAGCCTGCCGCATAAGAACATGCAAGCTGTGAGCGTTTTTGCAAAGCACTGCCAAAAGCCAGCACCACATAGTCTGTCCTTATTATTATGCCCTTGATTGACTCAGTGTCACAGTCAAGAGCTTGTCTGTCCTAAATCATGATCGCTGCTGGCCCCACTGTGCCAGCAAGCTTGCCTTCCCATTTCCCTTCGCCCTTCTGTATCAGTACCCTGTGACACACACACAATGCCGGGCCAAGGCTCTCGTAGGCTCGTCAATCCCTACAGAGGCCCTTTATTTAGAGACTCTTCTCGTCCCTTCCCTCCCCACCTTCCCTTCCTTTCAGTGGCGTGTCTAGAGTTTTTTTTTTTGAGGGAGGTAGAGAAGGAAAGGTGATGTCATGAATTAGGTAAAGTTTACAGGCTATGCACTAATAAATAATTAAGGGATAGGCACCACTGGTGAATAGCATTAGTTTTAATCTATACCAAGTAGAAACTCATTTCAGCAGGCAAATATTTGTGTTGGAGACGGTTTAGGGTGAGGAAATGTTACTACTAGCCTGCATGGACTTTAATTTGGCTGTAACTAACAATGCAATGACCTCTTTAATCCAGTTAGTTAAGGGGACAAAGTCAGATCAGTCTTTGGTTCCCGCTGGCCTCTTTCTCCCTGGGCCTTTTTCCTGGACACGCCCCTGCTCCCCTTGCAGCCCCATGCAGCCCCATTCCTCTCCCCCTGTGTTTCCTTCTGCTCCTTCTTCCTCACCACTTTGCTTTTTTGGCTTTTATTCCCTCTCTATTCCCCTCATGTTCTTTTCTATTTGTTACTCCCTTTGTCACTGTGTCGTTGCACTTTTTGTTCTGACACAGAGTGTTACGCCACAGCAGGCCCCAGAATCTGAACTGGATACACTACAGGATTCATACATTCTCACCAAAAATTAGTTTGAACCAAATGTTTAATTTTGTGCAGTGTAATGTCCAAATCTTTCTAGAGCTGTGTCATAGAATGCATTAAAAGATGCATGTAGCCTTGGAGTCTTAAAAGCAAAGCCAGTCTAAAAGTGCCTTAAACCTGGATTCTTTCTATTGTAATTCGGGTTTAGCCTATGAGAAAAAGACCCTGCTTGTTACGTACTGAATTTATGGTCTCAGTCAAGAGTTTAAAGCCTTATTTAATCCAAAATGATGTTCACTGTATAAAATATGATCCCATTTAAAGTAATATAGACAGTAAAGTAGGGTATGCCAAAGACTGCAGCTACTTTCTGATTGTCAATTTGCCACTGTTAAGAGTGTGCTTAAGTATGTTTTTCAGCCAGATCCACCTTTCAGTCATCTCTCCAGGTTTCAGAAAAATAGAACCAGTGCAAACCAGTAAGTGGCATCATGGTAGTGATGTCCATCTTTTATATATAATCTATGAGCCCTGGCTATGACCTACAAATGCTGTCACTAAGAAGCAAAAGTCTGACAGGAATATTGGAGAATTCAATTTGTATAGTAGTTCACATTTTCTCTAAAAAATATGAACTATCAAGTAAATTACTGTGAAACTGCGAGTTATCTTTAGCCAGAACACACAAATCATTACTTAGTAATCAGCAATTATATATGATTACAGTCAGTGAATTGGCAACTTTGCTCCATATTCCACCTTTAGCTAATAATCACCTTGATTTAAATTTCAGGTTAAGGTCATAAAATTAGAATAACAGAATAAAATCAACTTTAGATTCCTACAACATTATTTCAAAAGTAACATCATTCTGTGAAAAATGCTGACCTCCAGGAGTTTTAGCATTTTCAGCTCATCACACTGTGACATCACTGTTGGGCTGTTTTAGATCACACCATCAGAGGGCAGCAAAACAGTCAATTTTGTGTCAATTTGGTATTTAATTCAAAAACTTGGAGACTTATGTTTTCTTTGGAAAATCAAACCTCACTCTTAGTACAAGTTAAGACTTAAATTCTATTGAAAAAAGCCACATTAGAGCCTTAGAAATGCAGCTGTCCATACTGTGGCCTTTGTTGTCTAAAGCAGATAACCCCTACACGGTGCACAAGTGAAACATTAACTGTTCATCCAAACATAAAATGAGTAAGATAAAGATTCAAATAATCTGTGTGACTGATATGATGAGCTATGTGAACACCAGATTTTTATCTTTTTCCCAGGCCGCTGTGGCATTAACACTTTCAACTTTTTTCCATCTGGGCAACTTGTCTTGTGTGATTCCATCCATACAGGCATGGCATCAGATCCTTTCCAGTGTCATCTGTAGCATAACATCCCCATGGCCATTGTAAATACACTTGTGTAGGACAGTAGGAAGTCTTAAGTCAGTATGTAGGTTTACATCTCAGCTTTTCATAATGATAGTTATGAGTGTAGAATTACTCCTCGTTGTTGTAGTACAGTTAAGTAGTGACTGCAGTTGTTAAAAGTGCAAGGCATGTGATATGATAGAGCAGAGACAGCACAGGGGATATGATAGCAGCAGATAATAGTGAGGAAACTGTTTCTGTAGTCACCGTCAATGGAGTAGTGCTCATGCTGTGTGTGTGTGTGTGTGTGTGTGTGTGTGTGTGCGCCTGTGTACTTTTGGCATGTTTTTCGGGAATGCACAAACGTGTGTGTGTGTGTGTGTGTGTGTGTGTGTGTGTGTGTGTGTGTGTGTGTTTCTTTGCATACCAGCATTGTCAGGAGGTTGTTTTTTCTTTGTGGTGGTTTTCATGATTTAGAATCAGCTGGGGAATGAATGCAC
>VUQH01026504.1:0-11638 GCA_015106775.1 Etroplus canarensis
GGTAATGACCGAAAGAATGAGATCTCGAATACAAGCGGCCGAAATGAGCTTTCTCCGCAGGATTGCTGGGCTCACTCTTAGAAATAGGGTGAGGAACTCAGTCATCCGGGAGGGGCTCAGAGTAGAGCCGCTGCTCCTCCACATCGAAAGGAGCCAGTTGAGGTGGTTCGGGCATCTGATCAGGATGCCCCCTGGACGCCTCTCACTGGAGGTGTTTCGGGCACGTCCCTCTGGGAGGAGACCCCGGGGAAGACCCAGGACACGCTGGAGAGACTATGTCTCCCAGCTGGCCTGGGAGCGCCTGGGTGTCCCCCCTGAAGAGTTGGAGGAGGTAGCTGGGGAGAGGAAAGTCTGGGCTTCTCTTCTCGAACTGCTGCCCCCGCGACCCGGATCCCCGGACAAGCGGTAGACGACGAGAGACGAGAGAGACGAGAGACGAGTTTTTCAATAATATATACCATAACATTTCAAAATCTGCTGCAAGGCAATGAAATCCAACAGTACACCAAATTACAGTTCACTGACATTTTCTGAAATATAAAATCAAAGAAAACATACCAGTAAAGAAAAAAGTGCTCTGATATTTTTGACAGAATCCCGATAGCTGATGTTGATTCATGTTACAGATGGGCTCGGTTTGGAACAAAAAACATATGCTTAAGAAGTGAAATGTGCTTAAGAAGTGAAACGCGCGCTGCCAAAACAAATCATTGATTTATGTGTTTTGACGAGGCCTCATTTTCCATCTGATCTCAGCTTTAGACAGAGAAGAAATGCAGTTTGATAGAAATGTTGGTTTTGAGTGGGGAAACTGCCATCCTCAAACATTCTCCAATGACCCTGGAGCAACACCAAGATGTGGAGCATTTAATGATTTTGCTCAGATTAATATCAACACAAAGCCATGGAATTATTATAACCAGATCAAGCTGATGTGCTCGGTGAACTGGTAGCCAAAAACTCCAGCCGCTCACAGCAGGAGACAGATTGTGGGGGTTGAGCAGCCAGACAGAAGTGGTGGTGGGAATGAAGAGCTGCTTTGAGACGTGGAAAACTTGAAATGCAGAACAATGACTTTTGCCTGGGTGTGAGTAAACAAACCCACAATACTTTGGACCTAGGTAGGCATGAGCCACCCCTCTCCTGGAAACCCCACATGAAGAGCTTCAGTAATCCTCTCTTCACTGGTGTCAGTGAAGAAGGCAACCAAGCCCCTCAGTCAACATTTCACTTCCTTTCCTGTTTCAGGAATTCAGAAAGGGGGACACCAGTGAAAGGAGCTTTCTTGATGGGCTCCACATGACTTCAAACTGGTAAGAAGGTGCAAGGCTCTTACGTGGTAGCCATCACTTGAGTCCACTCTGAATAGTGCTTCAGATCACGCTTTTTAACCAGGAAAACTTTTGAAATAGAAATACACAAACAATGCCACCTCAAGCTCCATTTGAGCGCATCATATGAACGTCCACTGAGAATGAGAGTTTCTAATTAATTAAATTAATATTATTGCTGAACATAGTGTCCCCTGTAGCATAGTGGTTTGTGCATTCGCCTTCCAAATGAAAGATCCCTCGTTCAATTCCAGGTGGGGACAAAGGCTCCTCTCACCATGGAGGGTTGTGTCAGGAAGGGCATCTGGTGTAAAACCTCTGCCAAATTACCAGTGTGGATTAATTTCAAAATTATTTCTGAGCATATTACAGACCCTTTCCAAGCTTTTACATTTCCACCTTAAAAAGCATCGCAGATTCACTCAGTAACACCAGCAAAACCAAAAGGCCATAGATGAATATGGTTTTAAAAGAAACTTGAGAAAAACTTCAAATCGACAGTTTTACCTGTGCCTAAATAAACTGCACATTATAACAGATTGGCAGTAATAATGATGTTAATGAATCTGCATTACATATTTATAAAAGTTTAAAGTAAATAGCCATTCATGATGTGAAGGAGCAAAGATGAGTTGCTGAAGTCCTCACAGACTGAAAATGTTAGCAAAACCCTGTGCTTTTAGTTACTCTTACTACATTTGTGAAGCTTTGTGTTCTGGCACACCACATATGCAGTGAAACACTGGCTTCATCTTAATTTTATTACTTTGCAACCTGTTCCAGGCTTATTCAGATCAACAATTCTCAGTGAGAACTCTTGTGAGATCTATTTTTTTCAGTAATTCTTCTAGCAAGTTCAAAATGTTTTTAAGCCCATAAGTAAGGGTAAATCCATCAGCCTCAAGATTCACATATATTTTTTTTTACAAATGTGAAGGCTTAATTTAATGATATTCTGTAAGACAACAACAATGCAATGAAAAATAACAAATACTCTAATAATTTTGTCCTACAGTCAATAAATTATTATGGTTGTAGCACAGAGTTTTTCATGTGTGTCTGTGCGAGTGTCTCATACTGGAGGGTGATGAGTTGTTGTGTTCTCATAAAATCATTTTATTGCTGAATTAAACAACAACTTTCAATTTTCTAATCCCTGCTGACAAAACTATTGTTTTGATTATATAGAAGCAGCCATATGTGCTTATGTATCTGACAATATTTATTGATATGTTTTGGCATGAATACTAAAACCAAGGTTGTCTGCTGCTGCCAAAATAAGAATAACAATCAAATTTAAAATACAAAAAAAATTACTTATTTCCTTCCAAAACACTAAATATTATTTTCTTCTATGTTTTTGAATAAGCATTTACACAGTGATCCTAATAAATAACAGGTTTATTGATTGCACAACCATGATAAACTGCATGGACAGTCTCATCTTAGATATTACGTTTGGATGGGGACAGAGTGGGGGATCAGTCCTTGCATTGCCCCTCTCAGCGGGTAAACTCCACACACTGTAGCCATTCAGTTGGCCCGGCTCACTGGATAAAGTTAGGATTGTTTGTCAGCGGGCTGTAATGCCAGGAATGCTTGGTACTGGCTCCCCCTGTGTGTGAGTGTCTCTTGCACTTTTGCCTCTCCAGCAGCTGGTGACAACTCATGTTCCCTGAGCTCTGAAGTGAAATAACAGATTGTATTTTTCCCATGTAAGCTATCTTGGTATGTAGACACACTACTTCAAATTACCTTGTCCTCTGCCTCCCACTACCCCATACTGTTCACTATATACTCAGCACTGGCATTTTCTAGCTTGTTCCATCAGTCCATCACTCCCTAAATGAACCCACACAGAGACACATACCAACACTCAGGCTGCACTGATGATTCACAGCTTTAGTCAAACTACTGTCCAGCTGCATGTAAGTCATGCTGAGCTTTGAAAGTCTGTATCGGGAACTTTAATACTAACTTTAAAGCTATTAAAGATTGATTCCATAGCAGAAGGTTTTAGTGCATCTGGGTTTAAAAAGTAGTCCAGACTTTCATGTTTTCCTCACTGTATCTTGAAAAGCTTGTGTGTCCAGTTTTGGGAATTTCCGTGTTTTCAGGTAAGAATTAAATCTTCTTTTTTTTAAGTGCATAAACTTAAAAAAAACTCATGCTTAGAAAGCACTTTATAAGCAGAGTGGAAACTGTTAAAATATCTGAAAGTTGTCATTTTGGGAGTCACCGGGTTTTCAGCCAGCAGTGATAGGCTTATGACTTGAAGTCCTGAGACCTAGGTTCTTATTTGGGATGCATGGGATGGAACAAGTTTATGCAGAATGGTGTACAACCCCAGTTCCAAAAAGGTTGGGATGCTCCGTAAAATATAAAGAAAAGCACAATGTGATGAATTGAAAATCTCATAAAACGATATTTTATTCATAAAAGAACACAGAAAGCAAATCAAATTTTGAAAGTGGGACATTTTACTATTTCATGGAAAATACAAGCTCAGCTTGAATTTGGTGGCAGCAACGCATCTCAAAAAATTGGATTATGGGCAACAAAAGGCTGGAAAAGTAAGTGGTTCTAAAAAAACTTGAGGGACATGTTTCAGCTGATGAAGTTAATTGGCAACAGAACAGTAATGTGATTGGTTATAAAAACAGCTCCTTAGAGAGGCAGAGTCTCTCAGAAGTAAAGATGGGCAGAGGTTCAGCAATCTAAAAGAAACTGCATCTACAAATTGTGGGGCATTTTCAGAATAACGTTCCTCAAGGTAAAAATTCAAAGACTTTGAATATCATCAAAAGATTCTGTGAATCTGGAGATATCTCTATGCACAAGGAACACAGCCTAAAACCAATATTAGATGCTGCATTATAAACAGGCATGATTCTGTCATCAAAATCATTGCATGGGCTCAGGAATACTTCCAGAAATCATTGTCTGTGAACACAACTGGCTGTGCCATCCACGAATTCAGGCTGAAGCTCTATCATGCAAAAAGAAGCCATATGTGAACATGACCCAGAAATGCTGCCGTCTTCTCTGGGCCAAAACTCATTTAAAATGGGCTGAGGCGAAGTGGAAAACTGTTCTGTGGTCAGACAATCGAACTTGAAAATCTTTTTGGAAATCAAGGACACCGTGTCCTCCACACTAAAGAGAACAGAGACCATTTGGCTTGTTAGCTGTGTTCAGTTCAGCAGTTCCCCACTGGAATCTCTTAACTTATCTTTGGGTCCAGCAGTTGATCTCCTTAGTCCCCAGATATTTATGGACTGCTGTTAAAAGAAGAGGAGATGCTGCACAGTAGTAAATATGGCCCTGTCTGAATTTTTTGAGACTTGTTGCTGCCATCAAATTCAAGATGAGCTAGTATTTTTCATGAAATAGTAAAAAGTCTCCCTTTCAATATTTTATGTGGTTTCTATGTTCTTTCGTGGATAAATTATTGTTTTATGAGATTTGCAAAAGATTGTAGTGTGTTTTTATTTATATTTTATGGAGTGTCCCAGCATTTTTAGGCACTGGGAATGTATAGGGTGCAGAAAAGCCATATGTAAAGCTCCCATGTGAAGACACAGAGTGTCAGGAGGTTAAAGTCCTAACAGTTAACTATGATGGCTTCAAAATTCATTAAAGAGGATGTCATCTCAAAGCTGCATGGAGAATTTCATTGTGAAGAATTGTGAGGAAATTTTACTGAATCCGGTGGACACTGCTCAGTGTTGTACCCCAGCAACACAGCAACACACAGACAGCATCATATATCTCCACCAGCTGAAGCTGCACTGTGTTTGTTTCAATAATTCATTTCAACGGAGACATGTGTTTCCCTTTTGCACCCTGAGGATGATGTCACATCCACATAGTCATGTGCTCCCCAAGTATAACTTAATTTAAAACATGTCCATATCCTGACTCAAC
Organism: Etroplus canarensis; assembly: GCA_015106775.1. Lineage (NCBI taxonomy): Eukaryota > Metazoa > Chordata > Actinopteri > Cichliformes > Cichlidae > Etroplus > Etroplus canarensis. The sequence goes on from VUQH01026504.1 coordinate 5,259, forward strand.
ATCAACGTGACCAAGTCTTAAGATTTTGTTTTGAATCAGAGGGACAGCATGAAGAGAAAATACACAACAAAAGGAGGTGCAGAGTGAGAAACTCCCTGCGGATAATGGGTTAGTGGGACTTGTATAATCGCTCCCTTGGGTGAATAAACCCTTTCTCGGGCGAGGTAATAGCACACATACCAAGACAGGGTGAGTTTGATTTGTGTTGTGGCGAGAAATTTGTGAAATCTCTGTCATTACTGCGTCTCTGTCCTGTCCTCACCCTGGTTTCACACAGATGTGTGCAGAACCTCAGCCCACACACAAACTCCAAATTAAAGCCTGAATTAAATCTTTCACAGATCTCATACTATTATTTCTGTGATGAAATGTCTTCCTTTGTCCTCTGTCAATTGATACATCAACTGTATCAGTTCAACTACTGCTACTTTTATTAATCAATCTATCAGCAACATAGCCAATTTTTCTTTCCTTTGAGTTCTAATGTTTTGTATAAAAATAGCACAATAGATTAGTGTTTTAGCAAGAAGCCAGTGATAATAGCTTCACATAAGAATCAACATTGACTTTGTAACCATGAAAATGATTGTGTTACAGCTTGACTAGTGTGCAAACATTATAGGAATGGGAAATGAGCATACACTTTGGGACCTGCGGGGAAATACTCATTCCAGAACAAGCAGAGCCAATGATCATGACAGAATAATGAGGATTCTCAACAGAGGAGTTCAAATCAGCAAGAAATCCTTTCTGCATGTCACTATTTATACCCAGCACAACCCTTCAGCTCATAAAATTTCAATGTCCATCTTTGAATGCATTCTTGAAGCTGAGAAAGAAAGGGTTATCATGTTCCAGGATAAACAGAGAAAAGATGCTGAATAAAAAGAGTAAGTTTTCATAAACACAATGTTTATGTACATCATGAATAGGTCATGACCCTAAAATATTCACAACCTGCAAAGGTATAACAGTGGGACCTTCACTGACTCCTAAATCAATTCTCTCACAATCAAACTGGAGGTGTTATGAAAAGATAATATGACTGCATAATCTCCACCTTTATGTAAAAATGTCAAAATAAACACCAGGTCTTTATGGACACCAGTTTGAAGGCATTGGGAACCCATGGCCATTTAACAATTTAATTTGGCCAAGTGTGAAAAAAGACAAAGTTAAAGAATTTCGTATTAGAAACATTAGTGGGCTTACTGTGCTTTATATTGGCTCCAGCGTTGTTACTCAAGCAACCTGACTCTGTGACCAAGACCAATACCCTGCATTTAACAGATTTATGCACAGATAGGGCTGATTTAATAATACCACATGTCTAATTCTGCCTTTCAACATCAGTATGTGGAGTTCAATGTGAAAAAGGAGCATAAGTGTGTGAGTCACATATGGCAAAATGATGGTTTTTGTTCTTAGTTTTCAGGGTAGATGTAATTATTTGCCCAAAAAAAGACAGGCACAGCTTGTGAAGATCCATGCTCTATTAATCTATATGGGCTGTGTCACTTCCAACATTAAAATGGGTATGACTTTCAAGATTTCTGATTTTGACTCAGACAAAATGACATGGCTATAGTATCAGTCAAGCAAACAGGGTTGGGTTTCCAGCAGTAACATGGGTGGGAGAACAAGCCAGTCTTTGTTATAAAGCTTTAGTATCACAGAGAGAAGCCATTGTGCTTTAGAAAAGCCTCCTTATGGTTCATGTCCTCAGATTGTAATGGATCCTCAGCCCCAGTTTAACAAATGTAACTCACTCCAGCCAACAGTGTATGCATTTCAATAGTGCTGGTTGCTGTAAATGAACCAACTTATGATCAGTTTATTAAGCATGGGACAAAGAAACATCCATCTATCCACACAGAGGAAAGGAGGGCAGACTTCTGAGTCATTCTATGTGTCACATTTTGGCCAAAGTTTAGCACATTCAATGAAAGCATGCTGTTTATTGTGGACACATGACAATATAAAACTTGACTATGAATTGTGAAGTAGCTCAGATAATGACCAGTTTGAAGTAACTGCAGCCCTTAGAACCAAAGATTAGAATGTCAGCAATCATTATAGGCCAACGTAAAATAACCACAACACAAAAAAGCTGAGATTTTTTTCTTTTTTAATCTCACAAAAATGAATGCTTCTGTTCCTGAAAAGAGAGACAGAGTAATCTAGAAAACACTGAATGCACGGTTCTCAATTTACGGTTGTTTTCAGAACATTTTGTGGTTCATTTTTAGGCACTTGGAAGTATACATTCCCTTTCAGAACAACAAATACATCTTTGGTCCAGTATGCAATTTTAAAAAATATATCATAAAGCCAGAGTATAAAAATAACACCAGCTTCAATGTTTGTTTCCTCAAAAATGTACTTCTGACGTAAAGTTAAAGACTTCCTTTTTTAATACTTAAATAAGACATCATCGCTACATCTTAGAAATGACCAGCAATCTTACAGACATCTTGCAAGAGAAAACAAGTGAAAAAAAACTTAATTTGTCGGCTCAATCAGGTGTACAGCAGTACAGGATTGTTTTTGTGAAGTCACATTTGGCAAATGGGTTTCTTTATTGTTTGTTTTCAGTCCACATCTTTTGAAAGAGCGATGGAGACACAGTGACCTCTGTGCTCTGACACCAGCTCAGCTGCAGGGCAGCCACGTCTGATATGAATTGCTGCACGTAGTCACCTGTGGTGGCTGCACATGTGCAATATAATAATTACTGAAGTTTATGTCCTGTACATACGGTGCTGGTTGGTAGTAACAGGTGACATTTGTTACAGTAGGGATAGCATTCTGCTCAGCAAGCACCTTCAGCGCCAGCATGGAGATGAGGCTGAGCGTCTGGCGCCGCTCGTGGCCCATCAGACACACAGTGCTCTCGTTCACTACTTGGTAAAGAGTCATGAGGCACTCATACCGTTTGTGCTCCATCCCAGCGAAGTGGTTTTGCAGGTAAGCCTCGAGCTTTCTCTGCTGCTCACCTATGTCAGGGAAGTCAATGAAGAAGCGTGAGCACATGTAGCGCTGCATCTGCTTCATGTCCGCCTCTGACGAGGGTCTAAACCCTCGCACAAGCAGGTGGCAGTACTTTAATAAGCCACCCCCTCTGATTTCTTCAGGGGTGCGAGTAGCTATGGTCCTCTGACACAGATGTTCCATAGCCTCCTTGAAGTCCCCGTACACACTCTCCCCAATCACAGTGGGGTGAAAGCTCTCAGACATGGGTGTCTCAGAGCAGCGGTCAAACAACAGCAGAGAATCAAGGCAAATTTGGAAGGAGTCCACACTGAATTCAAACTGCCGTCGCAAAGAGTCCACAAACTTAAGCTCCACATTCTTGCCCGTGTTGTTGGACAGCGAGATGAGACTCCAGCGGTCTGTGTCATTGCAGACTTTCACCAGTTTCTGTACATAGGCCTCTTTGAGGGTCAGTGCTGTTATACGTTCCTTAGAGACCCCAGCTGGTAAGAAGTCCAACAGGCAGTCCAGCACAACATCTTTCACTAGACGGAAGGCCTGGTCATCTTTCAGTGACACACCAAAGATCAGGTCAAGGTCCTTGTAGCCCAGTCCAGTGTCCTGATGGAGAACATGGCTGGCAGCCGAGCCATTCAGCCTCACATCCTTGACACGCACACCTCTCTCCTCCAGTCTCGTTCGCACAACCTGGATAGGGACAAGACAAACACGGTCTTGTTAATAATATACAGGTTCCATTAGAAAGAAGCCCAAAAATTGCCTTTCAGTAGCAGAAATGGCACAGTGGCATACATAAAAAAAATAGTCAAATGCATCCAAATAAGCGCCACATGGTAAATCAATAGCTTGTGAAGGCAAGATCAATAGTGCTGCTCACAAAAGTCTGTTTAATCACTATCAGCTTCAGTCTGAATAAAATCTAAAGAGCCCTGTAGAGATGCCAAGTATGTGCTCCAGGTCCATCTCCCTCTGGGTCAGATTGTCTTATCAAAGTCACAGTGATAAGATATTTAATACTTATTGGTAACCAAGTGTGCATAAAAGACACAGCAGTGATCAGGTAAGTAGCATTTATTTTCCTTTGCTCCAGTGGTCAGTATGGTATTTAAAAAGAGACATGTCAGCTCTGTACAAAAATTACATACAGCTGGATAGTCCTTGTCACTACTGTTAGGCACAAAGGAAAGGGTCTGAGTCCTAAAATAAGACATAAGATGCATTGAGCTTACATGCCTGAAGGGAAATAACAGGCTGCAAGTGCCATAAAACATCCTGTTCTCAAACATTTGGAAGTATGAAGTGGAAAGAGCTGCATTTTCCTTGTTATATCTGGCAGACTGGCGAAGTTTGTCATATTAGTAAGGTGTGTACACAGCAGGCGGACTTGATGCTCAAGTTGATATGTATAACAGACTGTAAATATGTGCTTAGCTGACTAAAAGTGTAAGCTGCACTTGGACCCAACAGCATTTGTACTACAGAAATAACAACCTGGATGACTGAAACAGTCAAACCTGCTGCAGAAATGAGTTGTTACACTTCGCACGGAGTCCTAAATCTCCCTACTGGCTTGAACCTGTCAGATTAGTGTCTGTTGACAATCCCTCCCATGGTGATCAGATAACATGACAGTGCTATTTATATATACTGGGTCAGGCTACAGACAGACAAACACTTGAAGACAAGTCATCCCATCATACAATGGAGGAAAAAATTATAACAGTGGTAATTTAGCAGTAGGAACATTGTAATCATTCAAGTGCTGCCACTTGGGTTCAAATTCCAATCAGAAGCAATGATAATAAGGTTTTTGTGTGCTTCCGTGGCCACCCTGGTATGCCAGATCAGGCTGAGCAAAATATACTGCCTATACGGAAGGCCTTTCCCCGCTCATACATGCTTGGATGCATGTGAGTAATTAAGCCCCCCTGCCTCTGGAAGTAGAGGTATTACTCCACTGGCTTAGCATCAAATCCTCCCTGAAACAAGACTCCAGCTCCCTCCAAACTAGTCTGTCTCCATATTTTAGAAAATAATAATAATAATAAAAGGGACAAGTGAAAATGTGGGTTGATTATTTAAATGCTCTGAGTTGTGAAGCAGATGTGAACAGCAGGTGCTATTACACAGTTACAGCACTCCAACTCCTGCAGCGCTTCAAGATGCTGTAGTGGATGGAGCAAATTTCTACTTCTAACCCTGCAGCTGGACAAAAGTCCACACTCTCTCTCATGCTTTCTGCTATGTATAACATAAAGGCACCCATCTAAAGCAATTAAAAATACATTAAGGATAAATAGCCTCATTGTATATGTCTCGGTAGCAGATTTATTAATGATCAGTGTTCAGCCTTTCACTAAATGAATCATAAAAGCATTATACAGGTTTTCCATGAATCCAGAGGAAGCTTGAGCGTCCCCTTATTTGGGTCTCAATCCTACATGTAAGCCTTTCTGCGTGTTCAATGAAGCATTCATCTTTTCCACAACCACAAGCATGAAGTTCCTGGGCTCACATGCTTGTTGAGCTCGTCTTGAAAATGTTGGTGAAAAAATTAAATGGAAAAATGGGATTCTTCAACAGCTGTATGTACATTTTGAAATTCTAACATAGCATTTTCTTGGCACTTTAATGCATTGCCAACTGCCTAGAAACACCACAAGGGAAGGGAAATGTGATCCAGCCACAATGCATAAGAGGTTGGAAATGTGGGAGGACTTTGGCATGCCTCTGTTTTATATATTATAAGTCAAACTAGGGCCATGCTAAAGCAAGCATATAACACGTTTCCCTCAATCTGTTGTTTGAATATGATAGACACTGACACTGTTCTTTTATTTGTTGTTTCAAAATGTCTGCTGGCCATATGTTCCATTAAATTATCATCTTATACTGCAAAGTAAAAGCATGAAGCAACCAAACCTTTTTACTTGCAGAAAACTCGTAGAAAGTTTGAGATAGTAATTGCCTGTGGAATAAATATCACTGAACCAAAAGAAACTCAAACTTACCCCCAAAACGAGGAAACAAAGTAAATAAAAATGATTATGCAGTGTGTCATGGAAATACAATTTAACAAGGAAGGATCCAAGGAATCAAGAGAGTTATATCCTGGCTGGATCAGTGGACCATCAGGAGATGTTGGTGGGTTTCCAGAGAGTTCAAGAAAATAATTTTTATATTTATATTATTTTCTTATTTTTAGTATTTGACGTACCATTAATACTTCACACGAAAATAGAAATATATATACACGAAAATAGAAATATATATATATATATATATATATATATATATATATATATATATATATATATATATATATATATATATATATATATATATATATTTCTCTATATATATATATATATATTATTATACATATA
>VUQH01026508.1:0-11198 GCA_015106775.1 Etroplus canarensis
GGAAGAATGGCAGAGGATCCCCAAATCCAGGTGTGAAAAACTTGTTGCATCATTCCCAAGAAGACTCATGGCTGTACTAGCTCAAAAGGGTGCGTCTACTCAATACTGAGCACAGGGTCTGAATACTTATGACCATGTGATATTTCAGTTTTTCTTTTTTAATAAATTTGCAAAAATTTCTACATTTCTGGTTTTTTCTGTGAAGATGGGGTGCTGAGTGTACATTAATGAGAAATAAAATGAACTTTTTTTGATTTTGGGAAATGGCTGCAATGACACAAAGAGTGAAAAATTTAAAGGGGTCTGAATACTTTCCATACCCACTGTATGTAGAGAGTTGGAAAAGTTGCATTGAAATGCAATATGTTTTGTCTTTACCTGGCAGATTCTTGTCCAGTAACCTGTACAGTTTATTGCATTTTATTTATTTATTTATTTTAAGCTGAATATGAAAATTTCAGATCACCATGCAGCATTTCTAGTGTGTCCCACATTGTCCCGCACAAACACAGTGCTTGTCTCACATTTAGTTTGTTGGGATCTGGTCAACCTTGGCACAGCTGATGGATGTGGACAAAATTATTAACACTTGTACCTTAGCAATAAACCAGCTGAATATAGAAATAGAAATATCCAGAACTTTTACATTTCTTTTCAGACAATTGTACAAGTCAGCACATACAAGGCATAAAAAACAATACAATAATAAAAAAGCAACACATTTAAAACAGCCTGGAGTCAAGAATCCCTTTACATTCCATAATTCTGATGGAAAATAACAGATCAGCAGAACCACCTTTACAGGTTTATACTATTTTTGTACCACCGGCTCTCAACAGAGTCTTTTGAAAGAAACTTTGCGAAAAAGTAAAAGTAGCAAACTTACCATCCCATGTTGCTTTGTGCAGCCCTCTGAGACAAATGTATACAAACAAGAACACAGCCAGGGAATACTGTGAAATGGCATTGGCAGCTGCAGATCCACTTGAATGTTCAGCAACAGAAAAATAGGACAGGGAAGTCAATGCTGGGTGCTCATACAAAGAAGTACTCAGGTAAAGAATTCCACTGAGTATTAATATTAATAATCACCATTAACATTGCTTTCAAAAGCTTTATTTGAATTATTTAATATATCAAATAAGCAGTTCAGTGAGTGTTTAGAAGTAGTGTGGGTGTACTCACGCAATCCCCAGATCCAGAACACTGAGGAAGATGTAATTGATAACAGCATTTAAAACATTCCCCATGGCTCCGGTTATCACCTGGGGCCACATGATGCCCTGTGAGCCAAAGCAAATTCCATGAAAAACACAATGTTTCAATGCACGTGCTGTTATTTTTACTACTTTCTCACAGTACATATTTCTTTCTAACAACACACGAAACAATGTCAGTGCCAACTCCAGGACATCTCATCATTATTTTGTTTCACACCACTGTTGTTGCAGTCATTAAATGCACCTGATTCTGAAGATACCTCCCCTGCAGCTGGTACATGAAGGCAGCCTGCAGATTCCAATGTGTTGAATGGGTTTAATTAGATTGATAATGCAATGCATAATGGAAAAATATACAAAAGACATTTTGAAAAAGCGTGGAGGCAGCTGAACTCACTGGCAGAGCCGGCATAAAGATCTTCACATACAGCTGCGAGAGTCTTTATGGAAGACAGAAAAGGGAAGATTATAAATAAGTGCAGAAATCAGACTGAATAACTGAATGAGTAAAATGTGTATATGTGCCATTGATGTCAATTTATGCCACTGTATGATACCGATTTAGGTTCACCTTGCAACTTCTGTGCTCTGTCTGAAAGCTAGCAAGATGGGCTGAGTGTTAATAAGGACAGCCCAACAGGGGAAACAGGCTAAGAGCAGAATCAAAACTCCTCTTTGGAGTATCACCCCTACACGCTTTAGGTTACCACTTCCATAAGTCTACAAAAAAAGAGTAAAAAAAATAAAATCAGGAAAATATACTGCTTACTCATGTGTAACAAAAAAGTAAACTCACATCTGAAAAAGAAAACACTATGAACACTGCAGTCACTGTTTAGGGCTGACCTGGTTATATAAATAAGGTGAATTGTGAGTACCTGGGATATGAGAGTATCACATGCTGATGCCAAACCATAGCCAACGGAAGTACCTGTGACATTTACTATCTACATTGAAATAAAATGTTTTCAAATAATGATCCAGAAAGAAAAAAGACAGGTTCACAATTGAATAGCTGAATGTATGAGTAAAATACTTATTTAAATGAAAAAACAAGGCTATTAAATTGATCTTTGAAATTTCAGAATTAAAAGAAAAAATAGAAGCAAAACTGTAACAAGATAGCTCACTGCTATTGCTAATGCCACCCCTGCTAGCTCTGTTTTCCCCAGGTGACCGCAGAACACCATGCTGACGAAGCTGATCAGGAAGCTCATCAACTGTGAAATGAACTGAAAAACAAAATCAAGCTCCTTCAATTTCATAACAATGAAAATATAAACTAATGCCACCAAACATGAATGAAATATTACACTTAAAATTCAACACATACAGTAGCTGGCTGGGTTATTATTCATAGAAGAAACATTAATTCAAGAGGCCTTGAAATAAGAAAAAGTTCTTATTTTCTTTGGCAGTTGACATGTGTCATGCTTTGGTTTTGCTGCAGCTCCTTTGTATTGTAAATGTCTTTTACTACTTCTTTCTTCTTTAGAAAGTAGTTCTCGTGATTGCTGCTGTAGGTTTTTGACAGGTTTTTGGCATCAAAAGGCTTGCACAAAAGAAACTAAATGGCCTCATCTAGCAAGTTCTGGGTTTGTGCAATGAATAGCACTCAGTGAAAAGTGGATACATGTTGGGTTGCAAAACTATTTTCCTCTTCACAAAGTTATAATTTTCTGTTGAGGAGGCATTTGTGAATGTGCCTTATTTCCTGTGGAGAACATTGTTTGAAAAAATATTCGTGATCTGCTATCATAATTCATATACAAGTCCACGAATTTGAGATCATAATCAATGCACTGCAAGGAGTTTAAGGTTGTGTTTTCATTTAGATTTGTTTGCATTTCATGCATGATCTGGTAGTTATAGAGCATCTTAAAATGTCAGCCCAACACATCGAACATATCTTTTATTTATGTGTTTATGTTCAAAGTGCACTGTATAAAGAGAATTGATGGAAGAACTGAATTATATTATGTCAACTTATAACACATGATTAAATTAAGTTTCTTTAGATTAAGTTAATAAATCAAATCAACCCAACAGATTTAGGTTAGGTGCACTTGAATAATTTAAGTATCTTTAAATTAGAATTTTGGATTATTCTAACTTAAATTTGGTGTTATAAGTTTGAAGTCAGTTTCAGTATGAGTTTTTCAGTCAACTTGAAGTTTTAGTTAAGACAAACTAAAATCAGACAATAAAGTAAATGTAAAATTTACTTTTCCCGAAAGAAAAGTGTTATGTAAGAAATGAGTAATGCAGTACTTTGGAGCAAAGTTAATAATTAAGTTAGTGTCCCCATAGTGTAGGGTTTTACACATTCGCCTTATTAGTCCCTGGTTCAATTCCAGGTGGGGACACAAGCTCCGAACAAATCTACTATGATGACCCCTTGGGGAGAATATAACAGAGGAGCTGAATGTACATAACTAATAAATAAGTTAAACTTTCTGTATTGTTTTACTTGAAATTTAAGTTAGAATAATCCAAAATTCTAATTGAAATACAAATAAATTATTGAAGTGTATCTAACTTGAATCTGCTGGGTTGAGCTTAACTTGATTTAAAGAAACTTAATTCAATCATGTGTTACCAGTTGACATAATTTAATTAAGTTGTTCCCACAATTCTCTTTTTACAGTGTGGTCAGTGAGAGCCTGCATACGACTGGCATTTTCAAAACTTATTAATGGGCTAATAATGTTTCTGTACAGATAGCTTTGGTATCTTCTGGTAGCCTCTTTCCAATACTTCACAATTTCTAATAGCCTTTAACAATAAAAAAGGATTCAGATTGAAATGTAGTTAAATAAATATAAGATGAAGGGAGGGTTGCATCAGGAAGGGCATCAAGTGTAAAACCTGTGCCAAATTACCTATGTAGATTAATCTGCTATGGCAACTCCTTGGGGAAAAATACAAAGAGGCAGCTGAAGGTGCTTTTATTTAAATGCAAAAAGTATAGCAAAGGGAAAGTATTTTTGATTTATTTATCTTAAATGAATCATCTTCATTCAACTTCAGATTTTATCCCTAGTCATCAACCCCCTTTGGTGATTCTGTGCCCCACCAGGGGGCCCGCCCCGCAATCTGAGCACCACTTCTGTAAAGCTTAGATCAGTGAAAGTGGGAAATCAGTTTTAGTTAAAATGTTCTCATGGTCATACTTTTATCGCTCTCAGGCAATTTATTTTTCCAGAGAGCACCAGTGCTTTGTAGCTATTAACCTGTTAATTACAGCTACAATAAGCAGGTGGCAAATAAAAAATAATCACTGATCTAACATAAATCCCATGTTCAAGTAACAAACTTAAAATATTCATTTTCATCATGGTAACATGCTTACAATGCTTTTTAAATATACAATAACAAGAAACAGCTGTTTCTTCATCTATGAGGAGTCACTCTGTCATTCCTTATTATAATTGAAGTAGCTTAGTACCTTTAGAATTGTTCAGACTGGCTGAGTAAAATTTTGTCAACTGTTACAACTAAACACAATCTTACCACAGGTCCCGCAAGTTTTAAAAGCTGAACTGTTTCATTCTTGTAGTCCGCAGATACGCAGTTCTTCATGCTTTTCAGACAGGAGCTGCAGGATGAGTCAACACTGTGAGCAGCAGGAGAAGGTAATTCATCTGTTTTGGACTGACCATTTACCTCTCTACATGTGCTTTTTGGTTCTAAATCTTCCATACTAAAATGAGATTTGGCAAAAAATAGAACTCAGTCCCAAAATAAATGATGTCCGCACAGTGCAGTCTTCAGACAATGAGAAGAAGACTGAACGTAATCAATAACCAATTACCAAGGTAATAATCAATAGGCAAGGTTATGTCTGCCCACCTTGCTCCTTATTTGTGAAAGTGGACAAGCACCATATGTAATAGCAGTGCTACACGTGTTCTCTCCACCCCCTGACTTACCAAAAAGCTGTGCACTCCACTAGGAAACTGCAAACTGTGCCAAAATCAAGCTGGCCAGTGACGCATCAGTTATCTTCACTGTTTCACCAAAGTTTCAAAAGAACAATTTTTTTAATGTGAATACACATGCCTACTGTTAAACACTAACAGGGTTCACTTTGTTTCACCCTGGCCCTTACCAAGGGGGTGGAAGTTACAGTTGAGCCAATTTATTATGAGCGAGAAGAAGTTTAACTTCTAAAATCCCCTTATGACCCATTAAAGGTATGTTCTTACCACATTAGAAGAACATGAATGCCCTAGCAGTGTAGATAAATGGGATATTATTATTCATAGTAGATGTAGAGGCTTATTGATTAAATAAGGTAGTTAACCAGAAATATACTAAACGTTTGCAATTTTTTATTTATTTATGTCTGCCCCTATATTAATAATGAGTAACTGTTATAGAGGAAGATGAAAAAAGCTCATAATGCAATCATAAGAACCCTAAACCAAATGCAACATCTCTGACTAAAAATTGCTGCAGTATTGCCAATTCTTTCAATTACAATGCAAACTGCCCTGAGATTATTGTGAATTGGCACCATATATGTGAAACTGAACTGAATTACTATGTTTTATGATTTTACAATCACTTTTCCAATGTAATCCCAGCATGATAATGTATCTGAGAATCAACATGTTGAAATGTTCACTAACCAATAAAAACTGGACAGCAGAAAATGTGTTGAAATCTAACAAACTCCCTTTTAGTCAAAACATTTCCTGCAGAGATATAAAAAGAACTGAGACTATGTTTCTCAGAGACAGACAACTTTTCCCCTCACTGAGGTAAATCACTGAGTCACTGTCACTATGAAGCATCCTGCATGCTTGTATCCTGTCAGCTCATCGTGTAGTATGTTCATGTTCTTTTCTGCCCTAGTAACACCTCTCAGTGAGGCATTTCTCTCCCAGTGGAGAGATGAAAATCTCCCACTGGGTGGTGCTGTTTTGCTCTTGTGGAAATTCAAACGCTCAAAATTTCTGGCACAAGCACCAGACTGCTTAACTGAACTTTGAATGGATTTGTTAGCATTTAATCAGTTAAAAAACATTTGTTTCTTCTTCAGCCAATTTAAATAATTAACCACAGTCAAGCAACCCTGCAACATACCGTCAGGCCTACTGTCAAACTCTCAGTTAATCTTTACAGTTTCAGCTGTTTTTCTTTGCTTTAGGGCCAAAAGGAGATGAAAATTACAGAAAAAATGGAACGAAAATTAGCAGAGGCCAACGGGAGAGGAAGGCGTGACTATTAATGTAGACTCTCATTCATTTTCCTGGTTCAGTGATGCAGCAAGGCCCAACGGGTCCACCCACTCACCAAATTGTATTCCTCTGTCTCCTCCATCCCAACCACATGCTCAGAATCTCACACACACGTAAATATGCTCCACCAACCAGCGGGGCTGGCGTCCACCATGACGTCACACTGCAGTTCTTCTCGGGCTCCACTGGATGACAGTGGCAAGTCGCTGCTTACACACGATGAGCCGTCATTCTTAATGGCGACTGCTCAGTGTGTGTATGTGAGTCCATTTGTATATGTGTCTGTGTGCATTTGGGTGGGGTTTGCGTCGGATGGATAGCGTTGGGGTATCGAGGAGGTGGAGAGGGTTTATTGGAAGGGGTAGGTGGGTTGATGAAGGTGTAGGAGGCGGGGGCGGGCAGTAAAATCGCAAATGAGAGGAAATTGTTTTGAGTCACAGCAGATTTGGTGGAGTGAGATAAGGGCTGATGACGGTGGCAGTGGTGTGATTAGGATTAGGGTGGGGGTAGGGGTTTGAAAAGAGTAGAAGGTTGTGGTGGAGGTAGTGGGGGAAGAGGGAGGGTGGTGGGTGAGAATATTTGCACGCACCGTACAACTGTGTGTGTGTTGGAGTGTGCGTTCATCTGCGTCTAGGTAGTGAAATTTTTCCTGAGTGTGAGCGAGTGGAATTGAGGGAAAGATGAGGAGATGGGTGGTATAGATAATGGCTGCCACAGAGAACGGACGAGGGCAGAGGGTGTCGCGCAGAAAGATAGTGTGATGAAACAAGAAAGAGTCGATGAGACAAAAGAAGTGAACATTTGATAGAGAGGCGAAAAAAGATAGACAGAGTGCAGAGGGTACATGTGAGGGGGGGGGAGTTGCAGGCCGTGGATGAGAGGAGAGACATTGAAAGAGTGCCAGAGTGATTTTTGTCATGGTCTCCACCCCCTCCCTTCTATTTGTTGGTTATGTTGTGGGTAGCTTTGGCGGTGAGAGCTTTAGGGGTTTTGGAGTGAACAATGACGCAGAAAGACCCGCCGCGTCTGCTCCAGCTGATAATGATGATGCCTAAAAACGATAACGATAATAAGTAGCTTCTTGTGGAACCCTAAAACCACTGGCACGTGACGCATACGTCACAGACTATCACACATGACACACTGGACACACAGACACGGCTATCTTGTGTTGACCGAGTGTGTGAGTGTGGTCAGAGAGACGGGGTAAGACACAAAGAGAGACAGAGGTGCAAACGAAGAGAAAAGGGGAGTGGAGTGGAAAAGAGATTAGAGGCTGTCACCTGCATATACTTGACATGGGATGAACGTGTATGAGCTGAAAGTGAAAAACAAAATGAATGCATTTATAGCTGCCCCTATTGTATGTGGGCAATCTTGTGTAATTTTGCTTTTATAAGTACAGAGAGAAAAAAAATTCAAAGGCAGCCACTTAGAGAAAGCCGAACCCTACTGGGAAGCATTATTTTGAAATGTGGTAAAAGCTGAATGAAATGGTGGGAGGTGTGGGGTGGGGTTGAGGGGGGTTGTCTTACATCATTTTGACCACATTTTCAGCTTAAATCCACACAATGTCAAGTACATCGTTTGAATTTTGGACTTTGTAAAAGGAACCAATAATTGAAGCGTGGACTCATCTGACTGAAAAATGACGATACAGATGGAAAGTAATTCAGCCATGACTAAAGCAGAAGAAAATTTTCTGTCTGCTCTTTTGATGATGTACAAGCCATTGAGTTTCTTTGGTGAGTCATATATAAATTACTTGAAACAGTCACAGCAATCAAATTTTAAAGTAGGTGCTATAAATACACTTGGATGTTTTGGGAATTTAAACTCCTGTCAGCTTTGTGAAGACGGTTGACAGAGACAGCGGGGGAATGGTATTCTTCAAAAACAAATTACAGTCATGACATGTGACTGTGGAGCCTCTCAGGTAATTAGATTAGACTATGCCTTAATCAATTCCATGTCTGACCTGCTACAACAGGCATCAAAAGACCACATTATAATTCCACTGTTGATTTAACAGCGCTGTCCTAATGCAACGGACGAGCCTTCTCAAATGCCACCAACCCCGATTTATCTTCCATGACTCATCCAGGCTCTAAAACAATGCGACACCATGCTACGCGGTCTCTCATGACACACTGTCCTTTCCATAGCACCTTGGATGAAGCTGCAAGGTTTGGCCACAGGGATAAACACAAACAGACAGCTCCAAAGGATATCTTGTGGACTTTTCACATGTGGAAGGAAAAAAAACAGGAAGCGAATAGAAATAAACATGCTTTTGCGGACATCTTGTGTGACTCAGTTAAAAACCTCCCATTAAGCCCACATATGACTATGTGCATGAAAGGGTTGGAGGGCTGTATTACTGATGACATATTTATAATTGGAAATGATTCAGTGCTTTGTGGACTCACAGTCTGAAGAGGCTCATTGGCAGTGGTGGCTGGTTGACCTTGGAGAGAAGGCAACCTGCTTCTCTCACTTTCAGCTTTAACCCCCGGAGCTTTTTTTGAGTGTGCCTTGTCTAAAGGAGTGAAGTGGGAGCTATTTGTTCTGACTTGAGAGCCACAGGAGGAGAGAGGGACCTGGCATCACCTACAGTGCATTATATCTAATAGACACTAGTAGATTTGGATGATGTGAAAGTCTTTGAGGTCTTTAAATGGAAGGTGAAACTAAGTATGATGTATCTTGTTTAGGACAAAGATTAAAAACTGAATGTCCTCATATGGTCTTGTTTTTGATTACAAACTAAGATGGTCTTTGATTCAGCCAAGCAGTCTTAATCAAAGCACGTTCACAACCTTTAACCTTTTGAAATCTGTACTACGTTGTACACTTGCACCGTACTTGTGAAACTGACAGCAGGGAGCCCAAATCTATTACAGTAAGATATGATCAAGGTTACATTCATTTCTGTTATACTTCTAGCAGTTTTAATGCATTTTCGTGCCCTTAGCTGGAGTTTTCAGCATGTTGTCCTTAAAGATTTATATGCTGCGGAAAAGGATAAATAAACTTAAGTCTCATATCAGAAATGCCTCACTATAGTTAATCAGATGGCAAACAATATATGCACCAGAGATAAGTATGATATGGAAATTGAAAATGTAATCGCAGGAATGTGCCCATTCTGCCAAAAGAGATAAAGAAGTGACAGTGACAGGAAAGACATGCTTACTTAAAAACTATTCAGTAAACTGGGTTTGTTCATTTAGTTTATTTTTATTTTATTATAACTTAATTCATTTCACAATAAACATCGCTCAATGGCCTAAAGGCACATAATAAATATCCATTTTAATTAAACTTAAGTGAAACTTGGAGTTTCTTTTTTAAGTTCTTAAACTTGTAAGAATGAGCAGAAGACAGTGGCCAATCAACGATCTAAACTACTAAAACTATTTGTAACTTGCATTTATTTTAGGAAAAGAAAGTACAAAACAGATTTTTTGAAGGCATCATCATTATTATCATTATTTACCACTTTAAACTACTTTAAATCTTAATGATGTTCCAAAAAAGGGAACTGTTTGCAGAACACAACAGGACTTTAGTAAACTATCACCCCTTCCTCTTTTTCTTCTTTTTTACACAAACTTACTCATAAAGGAAGCGTGGACACACAAACAAACATACTGTGGAATTAATTTGAAGAGTGTGAATCAGTCTTCCGTCTTCCTTTTTTGTACATCGATCTTGATCATCTTCTGACACATTTTTGCATATGACACGAAATTTCAAATCTCTGTGACGGGCAAAGATGTAATCACATCAATTAGAAATGATCCTCTAAGAAACTAGAGAATAATTCACATCATCTTAAACCTCTTTTTTGTTCCCACACAATGACATTAGAGCAGAGACTAAGAATTGGCATACAGCAAGTGAGTATTTCAGTTTCTCAGTGATTTGCCTCCTTTAGATTCGACTGATTTGGTTTTGGATTGAATGTGTGTGATGAATTAATTCTTGAGCTTTTCTAAAATCATGTTTGGAACAATCTAGGATTTGGTCCAATGCTCTATGCATTGTGTTTGAACAGGGTTAAGCCAAATATGTGGTCAGTCATGGGTCATAACCATAGAGTGTAAATAAGGTTACGATCAGGTCCTACAATAATGACGAGGAGATCTGTACAGAAGCAGCTTCAACCCACGCCATGTTGCTGTCTTAAAATTTCACCTCGGGAAGAGAGTGAAATATTAATAAATATGACATCTTTGATGTTGTTGCCATGGTAAAATTGAAAAAACAAACAAATAAAACTAATCTCTTCTCTAATCACTACTGGTTTCTTTCTCACCTGAATATTTCATATCTCCTGGAAGATGAACAAACTATGGAAATAAAATGTTGCCAAAGTGAAATGTTTTCAAAGATGCACAGTTACAAGAAAATAAATTGTACAAACTACAGAGATGTTCACCTGCATACATATTTATATTTGAGAGTGGGATCACAGCACTGATGTTACACATTGTGAGTTTATGGAATACAGGGAGTATGAATTTAGGTTTTTCTGCTGTGAGAGAACCTAAAGGAGCATAAACAGCTACTACTAATACAAATGGGCTGAATTAGTCTCATTCTTGTTCAGGAACATGAGTGTGGATGGAGGAAATTGGGGAGGGGAGTGAGGTGGTGGGGCAGAGCGGGGGGAGTGCTGCGTGTTGGTGATGAGGCTTGAAAAGAGATGAAGCTGTGCGGGAGGGGG
>VUQH01026530.1:9629-21035 GCA_015106775.1 Etroplus canarensis
TACAAGTTTGTGTGTGTTTGGGGGGGGGGGGGGGTCGAGTGCTGTCACTGGCACCTCAGTAAATGCCAACTGATGAACAAGACAAACTGAACCAGATGGCCCCTTTCCCAGTGGCTCCAGCTTACAGTTCGCATGCATTAATGAAGACCCTGAGGCTGGCAGAGGCACCAAAGACACATGTATACTCTGCATGTAATTTGTGTGTGTGTTATGCATAAACCTAGGCCAACCAACACTGACATCCTGCTGCAAATTGCTTCCTGTTGCCTCTGGTGTCTTTCTCCTGCTGCATTTCTATGTTTTATGCCTTTAGGTTCAACCCTGGTCTTCTTCTTGTCTGTGTATATGTGTGTGTATGTTTGCGTTTATACATGGGTATACATGTGTGTTGTGTCTGTCTCCTACTGTTTCTTCCTGGAACCAACTGCTTTATCCAGTAATAACCATTATTAAACCTGTTAAGAAAAGAGTGATCCCCTGTGGCTGAATCTCCATGTCCCTTTAAGTCTGTGATCTGTACTTACGGACTTTGTGGTGTGGTGAATATTACCATCAAGTCTAGGACCAGAAAAAATAAAACTAAATATGGTATGTTGGTTATCTGTGTGTAAAAGAGATACATGATATAAACTAAACTTCTTATAATTTCAGCAGGAGCCAATTTTTGCAGTACTATGCAGCAATTATTTTGCCCCTTTCCCATTCACTCCCCTTTTACTCATTCCTTCCTAGACCGCATGCCTGTTTATGTCCTCCACTTTTTTCCTATGGAACCAGCTCCCAGTTTGTATTTAGGGGACAGACACCCTCTCTACTTTTAAAATTAGGCTTAAAATGTTCCTTTTTGATAAAACTTATAGATAGGGCTGGATCAGGTAACTCTGAGCCATCCCGTCATTATCCTGTGATAAACTTAGGCCCCTGGAGGACTTCCCATGATGAGCATTTCTTCTCCACTCACTTCTTGATCCCCAACCAATCAAGGCAGACAGCTGCCCCTCCCTGAGCCTGCTTCTGCCAGAAGTCTCCTCTTGTTAAAAGGGAGTTCTTTCTTGCTGAATTAAGTAGATCTGAATTATAAAGTATACTAAAATAAAATGTATTCTATTCATCAGAAAACTCAGTGAAAGTGCTGCATGAGGCTGACTGACAACCTTTTCTCTCCACAAGCTTACAGAACTTGAAATATCTGCTGCTAATATCTAGTGTTCAATACCAAAGGACACCTTTAGAGATCTTCAGTGGCCTAATGTGCTTTTGATTTTTTGTGGCATGCAAAGAGCCTACATCACATTAGTGTTGGTCATAACATTTTGGCTCATTGGCTTGAATTACTACTGTATTTCTGAGAAGTTGAACTTCGTTTATCAAACAGTTGCTTCAGCTTTTACTTTGGACCATTCATCATCACAACATCACGTTGTTGCTTCTTACCTAACATTTGCAGTGCCCATTCAAAACAGTGCTATCATTTACCTACAATAACTCAGCAACATTGGTCTTCAGCTTTAATCCAAATATATGACATTATCGTAACTGATATAAAATACACAGACTAACATTTAACAAAAAGTTTGTGCAGTTTGGCCTCTCAGAGTCACAACAATAAAATATAAGGATACACTATAAGCTATAAGTATACACTCACCAAAAATGTCCGTGCATAAAAACAACATACACAGATGTGAAGGTGAAGAGCAGGCTAACACTAAATAAGTCAGCATTTACTAACAGTCAGAAAAGAAACTCAACATGATGGCTTATTTTGACTGACTGCATACTAATAATCTTCGGGACAGGGACAGAGTTTTTGATACCAGAAACCAGAAAGTTTGTACTTCTCATATTTGTGCAGGCTTTGCTTGGATGCAGAAAAAGGTTTGCACTGAGATAGGGATTCTGTTGCCAAA
Organism: Etroplus canarensis; assembly: GCA_015106775.1. NCBI lineage: Eukaryota > Metazoa > Chordata > Actinopteri > Cichliformes > Cichlidae > Etroplus > Etroplus canarensis. The sequence continues at coordinate 11,540 of VUQH01026530.1, forward strand.
ATGCAACCTGGAAACATATGGGTATCATTCTAAAATGATTTACCTTTTTCTTTACCTTTTTATGTCAAACTCATTTGCATTCATACACAGTGAATCTCAGGTGAAAATGGAAATCTAGTGCTCGATAGCTGCTGGCTACAGTGGAAGCCATGAAATATTGGTTTGCCAGGCACTAGCCAGCAGACAAACTGATGGGTTCCCAGGTTGGCTTTGCTAATAACCATAGCAGTGATAAAACAAATAGTTGGACAGCTGAGAAAGGTACTTTCAGCTGCTTCTTTTTCACCCAAGGGGTCGCCACAGTGGATGAATCTGCGTTTGTGATTTGGCATGGATTTTATGCCCTTTCTTCCACGACCCTCCCATTAATCCAGGTTTGGGTCTAGAACTAGGAGTACACTGGCATGTGACCCCCGAGATGGTTACTAAAGATAGTGTCCAAAACAACTATGGGCTATACTGTTATGTCAACATAAAACTCATGAACGCATCCTTGCTTGGTCATTTTCCTGTAACTGCTTCATGTGTATCTTACTGTGATTGGCATTTGACTTGTTAACCTGTTGCTTGATGGCTGTCAGCACTTGGCAGCACTCAGCCCCAGAGGGTGACGCAGCTACCAATCAAGCTCATGGGAGAGTTCAAAGGTTGAAATCTAACACGGTGTCACCTGTCATGGCTCACTGCTGGGGACCACAGATGTGCTACAATACTAAATGTTTCAATACATTTTTTGGCTTGTTTTACTCATTTCCATTTTAACTGTTGGTATCCATGCATTTTCTTGCATTATTTTTTACCCTCTTAGTTTTCAATCATTCCATGGAATTTGCATTATAGAGTTTTACATTTTCTACTAACTTGTCAATCTTTACAAAAACAATCCACAGCAAGCTACAGAAACCTGTTAAAGTTTATTTTCATAGTAGTGGTTGTACCTTATTTAAAGGACCACTGCTTCCCATTTTCTCTCAGTATACGTGTTTCTGGTTTTGGCAAGTTACTGTTGACCCATCTACAGAGTACAAGGACTGCACGCCACATGTCAAATCCCCCTGAAGTCTATCCAGTTCTTGTCTTTTAAAAGGCCAAAAAATGAAATCCGTCATTTTTATTGAGAATGTCTTGAAAGCCTGAGCTGCACTACTGCTTATACAACTGCCTGGTCAGCACAATAAACACCAAACAGCACTGAGTAAGACCTGAAAGAACACTCATTGTTCTCAAGTTTTAAAAAAAAAACTGTGTTCACATATATACACATGGGTAATTGCTGAGGTTTGTTTCTAAACATCTCTGTTTGTAAGTGTGTACCATCAAGTGTATAGATTGGTCTGGATGTGACATCCATCACTAGTCCGTCAATAAGGAACAGCCACGTTGACAGCTTCTTCTTAACACCAGCTGCTGCAGATGTCAGAAGGAAGAGAGTGAGAATGAATTTTAGTATCATCTCCATCGACTCTTCAACTTCCCTTCTTATTCCACAGCCTTTTACCCCTTCATCTGTACTGCTGGAGCTGCACCAAGAGCATTAAACCAAACACATGACTTGGCATGTGCTGGCTCATCCCAGTGTATATGTGTTGGTATATTAAAAGCTGAAAAAACAACTATATCCTTCCTTTCCTTTTAGGTGACTCCCAACTGCACCTCAATATCTGAACTGGTAGGTTTTAATGAGTTTTTGTCACAAAGAAGTTTATATTATCTAATGTAAATGCTTTATTGAGATTCTTTTCTGTTTGTTTCTTAGCACAGTTCAACTAAATCAACACCACAGAAAAATAGGGGCTCCATACTAAGGTAAAGCCTGAATCAGATACATTCAGATACATTCAGAATACATACATACATTCAAAAGAAAATTGCATTTTTATATTTACAAGTGATACAACATAAAAAAAAACAGTAAAACCAACATTAAGGACTTTTACTTTGATTGATGTGCCTGAACTAAAAGAATGGATTTTAACAATGTCCAGAAGTAAAAGCATGGAACAAGTGATGGAGCATGTGATGGAGCACCACTACGACTTCAACCTCACCTACATCACAGAGAGGATCATCTCTGTCTTCTTCCTGCCAGACCTGGAGGAGCAGCGGTACCGCAGAAACCTACAGGAAGTAGCCTCCATGTTAAAATCCAAGCACCAAGATAAGTTTCTGGTCAGTGTGAAATGTGGTAATGATAACAGTAATACAATATACAGTTAATTACTACGGTCATTACATTTAAAGTTAGATTCATGTAACTATTAACAGTTAAGTGTGCCTTTGCATTAACCTATTTGCAAAGTTTTATTTTTTTCCTTTTGTCTGTGATGAACAGTACTTTTACATCACACTGTATTTAAGTGCATTGTATTTGCTTTTTTGCTGTCATGCCACATATATATGATTGTTTTGTGGTGGATTTTTAAATTTGTTTTGTTTGTGTCTTCCCCAGCTTCTGAATTTATCAGAGAAGAGACATGACATCACCAGACTTAACCCAAAGGTACAAGCACTATCATCTAACACATAGTTGTGTCTACTAAGACGTCTCTGAAATGCATAAGCAATGTATACGATATGAACAAAAGTATTTGGCCACTCCTCTTAAACAATTAATTCAGGTGTTTCATTCAATCTGATTGCCACATTCAAGCACCTAGCCATGCAGTCTGCATTTACAAGCATTTATGAAAGAATGAGTTTTTCTTAAGAGCTCACTGAATTCGGGCATGGTACTTTAAGATGATGTCATTGTTGCAACAAGTTAGATCATGAAATTTCTTCCCCCCTTGATATTCCACAGTCAGCTGTAAGTGGTATTACTGCAAAGCGGAAATGGTGAGGAGCGACAACACCTCAGCCACAAAGTGGCTGACCAAGTAAAGTTGTAGAGTAGGGTTGTTGAGTGTTGAGGTGTATAGTTCAGAAAAGTCACCAGCGTTCTGCTGACTCAGTAACTGCAGAGTTCCAAACCTCCGCTGGTGATAATAGCAAAATAAAAATGGTGTTCCAGGAGCTTCATTGCATGGATCTCCATGGCTGAAGAGCTGCATACAAACATTATATCACCAAGAACAACTCCAAGCATCAGATGGAGTGGTGTAAAGCACACCTGCCATTGGACTCTGAATCAGTGGAAATGTGTTCTGTGGAGTGACAAATCATACTTCTCTATCTGGAAGCCTCATGGCCGAGTCTGAGGTTTGTGAATGCCAGGAGAACATTACCTGCCTGACTGCACTGTGCTAACTGTAAAGTTTGGTGGAGGAGGGATACCACTATCGGATTATTTTTCTGGGGTTAGCGTCGGCCCCTTAGTTCCATTAAAGGCACATCTTAATGCTTCAGCTTACTAAGACATTTTGGACAATTCTTTGATTCCAATATGTGGGGACAGTTTGGGGAAGACCCTTTTCTGATACAGCATGACTATGCTCCAGTGCACAAAACAAGGTCCATAAAGTGATGGTTGGCTGCCTTTGGTGTGGAAGAACCTGACTGGCATTCACAGAGCTCTGACTCAACCACACTGAACACCTTTGGGATAAACTGGAATGAAGATTGGAAGCTAGGCTCTCTCATCCAACATCAGTATCTCACCTCATAAATTTTCTTCTGGATGATTGGGCAACAGTTCCCGCAGACACAATCCAAAATCTTGTAGAAGCTGTTATAGCTGTAAACGGGGGACCACCTCCATATTGCTTTAGAATATGATGTCATAAAAGCTCTTGTAGGTGTAATGTTAGGTGGCTCGATTCTTTTGTGTATATAGTGTATGTGATGTACTATTTGTCACCGTATATTTAAGGTTAATGTAAAGTTTTGACTCAGTATGTAACCACCAAAATGTGAAACAACATCCTCTGTGGTTCAGGTGCAAGACTACGGCTGGCCAGATCTTCATGCACCCCCCCTGGACAGGATTTGTGCCATTTGTAAGGCCATGGAGACCTGGTTAACCTCCAACCCCAACAATGTGGTGGTCCTCCACTGCAAAGTCAGTATAACCTAAATACTCAGCTGCTTGCATGGCTGTGAAAATCATAATAGTGTATAATAGTCATCATAGTCATTTTGATTTTCTTTCTGACAGGGAAACAAAGGAAAAACTGGGGTCATTGTGGCAGCCTATATGCACTACAGCAAGATATCAGCTGGGTAATGAGCATCATTATTAGTATATACAAGGCACTCACTATGCCAACATGTGTAGAGATCCATTATCCATGCAAATGTATGTGAAACACTGATCCTTTAGATTTACAGATAAAGTCAAAATCAGATTTAATGATTTATTCTTTGCATACTTCTCATCATCTTCAAATTTTGTAGGCACATATCTGTACTAAATTATTTCTACTTCACAGAGCTGACCAGGCCCTTACCACACTGGCCATGAGGAAGTTCTGTGAAGATAAAGTCTTCAGTTCCCTACAGCCCTCTCAGAACAGGTCACTTATATATCACTTATAAATGTTAGTTAACACTTAAATACTGTATCATTGATTTCCTCCCTCTGCCACAAATCATTTCTGGTACTGCTGTTGTTATTGCCTCAGTTGTTCTCTTCTCTCTTCACACCATTTCCTCATCTCTCTTTCTCTTTTACAGATATATCTACTACTTTGGTGGTTTGTTGTCAGGTACCATCAAAATGAACAGCAGTCCCCTGTTCCTTCACCAGATCCTCATTCCTTCACTACCAAACTTCCAGGCAGTAGGAGGTCAGTTTTATAGTTTGCAGTGTTTTAATGGTAATACTGAGTGTGAAAGAGGGAACAGTACATGTTTTACGAGGGTGATGAAAAAACAACAGTAAAGCCTTTGTCCACGAACTTGCACCTTTTTTTAAATTGTTTTTTCCCAACTTCATTCTGTATTTGCAGGTTTTTACCCCTTCCTGAAAATCTACCAGTCTCTTCAACTGGTCTATACCTCAGGAGTCTAGTAAGTCTGTGTGTGTGTGTGTGTGTGTGTGTGTGTGTGTGTAGACAGACATCTTTCCATCCTCTTTGACAGATGTTGACTTACAGGCCGCTGTCAGTGTTTAGGTAGAGTCTGGACTTTGCTTGTGGTAAAGCTTATACTGTTTACCTGTGTTTACCCAACTGTGGCATGTTTTGACTTGTTTTATGTATTTCAAGATGGACTGTCCAGTTTTTTTCTATGTGTGTCTAGTGATCCACAAAGCTCTAGGGCAAGAAAGCTGTGTGTGACTATGGAGCCAGCGCTACTATTAAAAGGGGACATAATGGTGAGAAAAAGTATCTTGAACTGTATATCATTAATTCACGACCTTACTCTACTGAAATCTTTTCCATATCCACAAATACACAGTACATCACTGTAATAACTGCAATATCTCTGAAGTTTTTATACCTAAATCCTGTAGGCAAAGTTTTTCATTCCTACTTATAAAACTGCTTCATAAAACATTTTTTTTCTCCTGACTTCAATGCACTTTTGTAACTTTGCTTTTAAAAAGTCCTTGATTATTTTTGAACCACTTAAGCTCTAAATCCTCTGTAGACTATGAGCATGCATGCTTAAATATTTTCTCTCATCAAGAGGGTAAAAACATTCAAGCAAGTCCTTAGCAACCCAGAAATAGATGAAGGCGTTTTATTTATCTCAGTGTAAGCAGCAACTATCAATATCTTAAGACATTTCATGTGAAGTGAGCCTTAGTGTTATACAATACTTTCTTATCAGCATCTTTGTCTGTAGGTGAAGTGCTACCACTGGCGGAGTCGAGCAACAGAGAGGGAAGTGGTCTTCAGAGTCCAGTTCCACACCTGCACTGTTCACGGTGCCCAGCTGTGGTTTGGAAAGACTGAACTAGACCAGGCTTGCGCAGGTATGAAAAAACAGTTTGAAAGAGCATGGCATGGCAAGAAATAAATAATTACTCATTTGCCAGCATGAAGCAGTGGCAAAGCCAGACAGTTTGGCATAGAAACTGATGTCTATAACTGCAGACATATTTTTTACATACTCGTATAATTTGTTGCTGGAGACATCACTGCCATACAGAAGTACAACATAATGATTTATACATAATAATCTTTTATGTTATCCTTTATTGATTTTAAAATTCTGAAATGGTTGCTAAACTTTTTCTTTCGTAATGCTCATAATTACATTTTTAATGACTTGCACTATTAAAATATACACATGTGAGAACAATACGGTAGAGCAGTAGAGAAATTGTTCTGTACAAAAGAAGTAATTACATTTGGAACTCGAGTTCTCTGAGAATGTACACCTCCAGCAGGCCTTTTTAATCTGTGGTGGTAGTGGCCACCCCTGGCTACCCCTCAGTCTCACCCATGTCATGAAGAGGAGTTAATACTGTTATAGATCACTGCAGTATGGTTGTTCAGACTTGTTGTGAAAACAAAACATCCTGCTATATAATTCTGTTTCTTACTTGAAATTGTTTACTAGGCTCTATAATTCAAACCCGCTTATTTCTTAGACCATTGTTTTGTTTTTATTTTGAGACAAATAGAAAACGACAGTGTCAGCTGAGATGAAACAGAAGTGTTCCAACATGGCTCACTAAGCAGCAGTCTCATGACAGTTGGTCTAAGTGCTACACACTGACTCATGCATACAATATAAAAATAATACTAAAACCACACTTATGCATGAAACTAAAAAGCAAGCTAATTTTAGATGAGACTTCTATGACATGCTCTGCTTGGTTTCCTTTTTTGGACTATTTATTTCCATCGTGCAGAGATTTAAAGCAAGTACTTTTATTTATTAACTTTCTTTTTGTGTCTCTATGTAGTTACAGTCTGGATATTTTAGTCACGGGCTTTTTGTTTGTCTTTCTGTAGATGACAGGTTCCCTCCTGATGCTACAGTGGAGTTTATTTTCTCTAATGGACCAGAAAAAATGAAAGGTGAGATGATCATTATTCGTCTGCTTGTCTCTGCATCATCTGATGCATTCATTGCATCCAGTCTCTTCATTTTCATTTTCAGTTCAGTTCAGCAATTTATCACTCTGTTATACACAATGAAATTCTTTGATCCTGACTCTTGCTATAGTAACATGTATAACATAATAGTTATTTAAAGAAAACACAATAAACACAAAGAAAACTGTATAAAAGGTAGCATATTAATAATGAGCTATGTTTGAATATGTTTCCAATCAAAATGTTGTGTTCAAGGTCGAGAATACCGCAAGAACGACGCCTCCATCAAAGTGGACTACAACACCTCAGACCCCGTTGTCAGATGGGATTCCTATGAAAACTTCAATCTGCATCATGAAGACAGCATGGAAAGTAAGAACTACTATACACATGAGTGTAAAAAGTAAGCTTTACTTAAAGAAGGGAAAATTACATTTCCATCTTGTTTCTACTAGATATCTCTCATACGAGGGGCCCTCTGGATGGAAGCTTGTACGCCCAAGTAAGGAAGCGACGTGGACCAGGAGCAACAGCCTCAGCAGCATCAACCAATGGCTGCCTGACTAGCAGCCCAACGGTGAAGTCCCAGACTTCTACCCAGTCCCACCCTCTCATCTATACCTCTAATTCCAGCTGCTCTTCAGGCCCCTCTGATCGGCTAGGTGACACCTCTCCATCCATTAATGAAAGAGAAAACACTGACTGTCCATTGAGGAGAGGGGATGGGGAGGATGACACAAAAGAGAAGACAAGAGGAAAAGAAAGGGACAGAGAAACAGCAATTTTAGATGATGGAGACCCATCCAGTCCTGGAGGTTTGAGGCGAGAGCACTCATGTTATGGTCGATCAAGTATTAAGTATGGTGATGTGGGGTGGGAGAGGGACAAAGAGCCCTGTCTTCCCAATAGTCACTGTCTCGGGCATTGCAAAAGCATTAAAAATCATCCAAAAAGCCAAACTCTGCCAGTTTTACCATCCAAATCAGTTCCCCCTCATCCTCATTCAGCACATTTGGAGCTCTGCCATCGCCACAGTGCCCATCCTCTACCAGAGTTACCATGGGAACGTTCACCACCTCCTCCATCCCTACCCTGTGTCCATAGGCCATGCTACTCTTATTCAACCTCTGAACATGCACAACAACACAGCCACACCCTTCCAGCCTCAAACAGACTCTGCGCTGGGGAAGAATGTCACCGCTTCCATTATTCCAACCACAACCCAGGCTCCCATCTCTCCAACCAGCTGCAGCCATCAAGCGCTTACAGAGAAATGTTTTTTAGCTCTCCTGTACCATCCTCTGGTTGTCCCTGTCCAGACTGCTCCTGCAGACGAGAGCATCAGTCAGCCTCAGTCAAAACCTTACACTCTGTGCACCCAGACCAATCAGATGCCTTACACTGGTCTCAAGGAGCAGGGCTACCTCCACCATGGGAAACTGAAAATCCATGGGAGTTACCAAGAGAGGCAGAATTTTGGCAGTGTAAAGCCATCGTGCCGGTATTTCCCCTCTGCCAACCCTCAGTGAACCGAGCTCCAAACCTGGAACAACCTAGAATTGCCCTTGCACCTCTCCAGAACTACTCAATCCCACAGTCACTGATAGACATGCGGGATGGGGCCAGCAGTGGATACCACACACCTCCACAGCCCCGCCACTCCTGCCCCTGCTCTCCTTATCAGTCATCTCCTGCCGAGAGCCACGAAAGCCGGGGTTATGCCTCAGAGTATCACTCTGAATCAGCCTCCCCTCCACCTGCTAGTAGCCCATCTCCTGGGAAAGGAAGGCTGCCAGAGACCCTATTAGGATCCAGAGACCCAGCAAAAACTGAACATCACAAAGGTGAATGAGGAAAGGACCACTTGAATGGATTAACATGCTTTTTTCTTCTTATATCACCCATCCCGGTTTTCTTTATTATACCTTCATCTTATATCTCTTAATCTCTCTTGTCAAAGTACAAAAGGTGAAGACAGATGCTGAAGATGATATATCGCAAGACTCAGAAAATAAATCTGACTCTAATTGTCAGTCAAGCACTCCTGGACTGGACTCTGATCATGACTACACACTTATCAGTAGCAGAGAAGACAGGTGGGTGAAACTTTACTTTTTGGCATTTCATAATTCTGGAAAAATAAAACTACATTTATCAAGATGTGTAGAAAATTATCTTTTTCCTATATGTTGTCTCTTCATTAGTGTAAATGCTGATAGCCCTTCTCAAAGCCAAGATGCATCTACACCTCAGGAGTCCAGCCCAAGTAACAGCAAAACTGTCAAACCAACAGAAACACAAATCCAAGGTTCAACCCTATGTATAAATTCCACACAACCTTTAAAAGAGTCCTCTGAGAATAGGGGTCCTGATGGTAAGCCTGGAACAGCCAAGGTCACAGGACATGCAGATGGATCTAACCCCCCACACGCTTCAAGTTATGCAACTGTCATTATCACCCCAGTTCAAGTGCAACTCAATGGGTCTGCCCTTCCCAGTGATACTCCATCTGATTGCAGCAGAGGTGTATCCATAAATCCTTCAGTCAGTTTAAGTTCTAGCCCTTC
>VUQH01026532.1:0-12152 GCA_015106775.1 Etroplus canarensis
AGAGGATCCCCAAATCCAGGTGTGAAAAACTTGTTGCATCATTCCCAAGAAGACTCATGGCTGTACTCGCTCAAAAAGGTGCTTCTACTCAATACTGAGCACAGGGTCTGAATACTTATGACCATGTGATATTTCAGTTTTTCTTTTTTAATAAATTTGCAAAAATTTCTACATTTCTGGTTTTTTCTGTCAAGATGGGGTGCTGAGTGTACATTAATGAGAAATAAAATGAACTTTTTTGATTTTGGCAAATGGCTGCAATGACACAAAGAGTGAAAAATTTAACGGGGTCTAAATACTTTCCGTACCCACTGTAGAGCCTGTGATGTAGTGGCCAACACCTTAGGCTATATTTGTTCATAATTAAGCTATATTTAGCTGCCACTTACACTGGTGCCATTTTCGGGTACATGAACTATGATTGGATGCTACATATAAATTAATGAACTAAGTACATTTTTATTCACTTTCTAAGCAATCTCTTTTTGAAATTTATTTTTATGTTAGTGTTACGGCTGTTGTTACACTTTATCTTTCATATCCTGCCTGGTGTCTTTGATACTGTGCATGGAAGACTAATGTAGTTATGAGTTATCATCTTGCATCATACAATTAAAAACATGAGTTTACTGACTTTCCTTTCCTAGTTGTGCCCAGTCAAAAAGACTTGCCACCACCTTAATAGAATCTAGTATTTCTAACACATCAATGGTACGTTAATTGAATATTTCCTGCCCTAGGGATCCTACTGGGCCATAGACACCAATCCTAAAGAAGACACAGTACCCAGCAGGCCAAAAAAAAGACCTCGCTCTGGAGAGCGGGTAAGTACTACCAACAGTTTTGTACAATAGATCTTGTTGTTTTAAAAGTCTTAATGTTGTGGTACAACTGACATCTTTAAGAACTTAATACTGTACATATTCTTAAACTTGTGGCACCTTTAAGATGGTGATAAGCTGATAAGGAATTATTTCTTTATATGAGATAAATTTAGATATCATCAGAGGGGCTGACACAGTGATTTTGCTGACAATGTGAGCATTGTCATAAAAGGCCTGAAAAGTCTGAAAAGTATATGAGCAGAGAAACAAGGGATTTGAAAATGATGCTCCGTACACCTGAGGTGCTACAGAAATGTGTGGATAGATTTACAATCTTTCTCCAGTTCCCCTGCTGTAACAATACCTGGAAAAACCAGCAGGCCAATAATGTAAAATAAAAAAATAAGCGTAAGAGCCTACAGCAGTGCTAGTGGCTCTATGAGAGCTGACTTCTGTTTAGCATATTAGGAAGCTAACATCCACTAATTTGCACTTAACACAAACGCACAGCTAAAACTGGTACGTGGGTGTTTTTTGACCATATGATGGCACAACATGAAAACTCAAGAGATCATCACATGTCAAATTTGGACCAAATATCATCACAATCCATCAGGTCGTTGTTCAGACATTTCACTCAGAACCACATCTGACGGAAAGGTCAGTGGATCATCACAGCCGGCAGCCTTCAACATCTGGTGACCATGAATCATGCTGGAAAAAAGCTGCACAGTATCTGAAAGAACATGTGGGTTATGTTATCATTGCTTGTTTTGCCTCTTATATCAAGATTATACTCCTAAATACAGCCTAAAGTATATTTTTATTCTTCCAGTCAGTTTTCTTCTTTTTGATGCTCTCAAGTACAGTGATAGTATGCTTTGCCGGATTGCCTTGTGTGCAGACACAGCCGGAGGACTGAAGCTGCTGAGTGGACACCGTGTAACACCTTGTCTTTACAGGAGGCACAGCATGAGCTACATATTAAATGCAGTGGTAATTGTCAAATGTAGGAAAAAAAACACATTTTTGTGTAATTAAGGACCAAACATTAGGCACCCCTTTTTCTGGCCGGGTTATCCTTGCTGTGCACTTTGATTGTTATTGACTAATTTATTACTGGACTTTCGTACTGGAGAATACCTGAATTTTATAGAAACACACGACCACTGGTGTGTGTCTCCTTTGTAATAGAACCAGAGCCTATGGTCACAATTAAACAACTTCTAGATATTCATCCATGTTAACCACATGCTCTTGGATTTGCTATTTTCAAGATGCCACAAAAACAGCAGGAACAAGCTACAGGATAGATGTGAGAATACAGAAGTAGGAATAGAAATTGGTTTTGGGAAATTGATTGACAGCAGCTGAGGCTATAAATATATGTAACCCTGCATCAGCTCGGATGGATTTGGGGCTGGTGTGCAGTCATTAACCTGGGGATGTGAATACAAAAGCAGTGCAGAATGAGCTCCATCATGTATTTCAGGTCGTCTTTCACCACTGTCTGACATCATCTGTTGTTTTGACTCCAGCTACACTATGTTGTGCATTTAGATGTCTGTCTCCTTAGCAGCTGATTAGCACACTCATAAAGTAGTGTTTGGTTAATGGCCAAAATTTTAATACTGCTTCCAAACAGAAATATTATATTCAGTATTCAGCACATTAAACAGATTGAATTCCTCTCTTATTATTACCTCAGTTGCTTAAATGAATCGCACTCCCCTGACAAGGAGACACATAGTATAAAACTACTCCTGTATCACACAAAGACTTTTGAGTCAGTTTAGTCCCTTGTAGTGTAGTGGTGTGCACATTCACCTTACAAGCGAAAGGTTCCTGGGTTTGATTCCAGGTAGGGACACAAGCCCTATTCACCATGGAGGGTTGTGTCAGGAAAGGCATCTGGCATAAAACTTCTGCCACATTACCAATGTGAATTAATCTGCTGTGGGGACCCCTTGGTGGAGAATATAAGGGAGCAGCTGAAAGGTACATTCTTTTATAAGGCTATAGTTTATAGTTCACACAGCCACAGTACCTGCAGAAAATACCAGAAAGATCAAATTAAAATACTAGAAAAGCACTCAGAGTGTGCAGACCTCTGCCAAGCAGATTGAGCCTTTGATCTCTCTACAATGCACGCATGCACACACACACACACACACACACACACACTTTCTCGTAGTCATGATATGTATGGACATCAGACTGGCGATTTTTGTTCTGCATGAGCCCATCACCCGATTCTTCCCAAAATTTAACCACCTCTTCCTTTTATGAAGCCAAATCCATAAAAAAATTCAGCCAAATCTGTTCATGAGTTTTTGAGTTATTTTGCACACAAACAAACAAACAAACCAATGCTGATGAAAACCTAACTTCCTCCATCTTGGCAGAGATAATAAAAAACTGTAATTCAGTGAGATGAGAATTGTAGACATCCGGTGTCAGTGCTAATCTTTTGATAACAGACCATTGCTTACTCCATCCGCAATTGAGCCACCAATTAGTGTAATCAGCTGGTGTACTGGACCGGTCAGAAGATCTCACCAGGTCTGTTTCACAGGGGAGCTCTAACTCCAGCATGCAGATACATATTGTGTTCAGTAGCTCATCATATTCAGCAGCTGGCCTACAGAGATTTTTCTGAATGTACACCTGACTATGCTGTTGCATTGAAGAAAAAACTCGCAGTCTTTTTATCATAATCATCAGCCTTCCTTTCTCATCCAGCGTCTGTCCACTGTGCATCTTGATCGCTATCTTTCTGTTTCGTCTGTCTTCCTTCTTTGCTCATATTTCTTCTATAGTCATCTCTTCTCCAGGGAACGTATACAGGCGTGGAGCGACAAAGTGCACAGTAACTGTAGGAAAAATTGACGTAAAAGAGACAGAAAGGGTTGCAAAAATACAAAGGGTGGAAGAACAGAAAAGAAGTGTGAAGGAAAGGTTGCAGAAAGAAATAGGGAAAAGACATCAAGGTAGAGAGAACGTAGAGGAAATAGTCAAGTTTCAGGGAAGGAAAAAGAAGTAAGAGGAGTAAGCGGGAGAGAAGGGAGGAGGGAAAGTGTTCTAGGCTTGTGTTCCAGTTAATTACCACAGAAGGCCCCGGGGCTGCCGTTAGACATATTTTCTTCACCAACGATTTTTTTTTTTTATTACAAACATTAATTAATTCAGAGCCTTGTCATCTCGTCTTACATGGATGGGCCCTTCGACCCCTTTTCTTACGCCTCACTTGCACTGCTGGCAGACACACTGTGGGCTGTCACATGGGCTAAGGAGAAAGAGGGAGGTTTTAAGTGCTAGGATTTATGGCAGTATTACCATCTCAAAAAAGGTGGGCTAAATACATCTTACTGTGTTCACCAGGATTTTGTTGCACCTCGGCTGCACAGTCAAATATTTTAAGTTGGCAGCCAGGCTAAACGTCAACCGCATAAATGCATTGTATAAATGTGTAGACAGGCAGTGTACATGTAGTTTAGTACCTGTGTCTCCACTGCCCTTAGCATAATTACTTTCTTTCATTTGTAGTAGATGCCTCTCCATTTGCCTGTCTGTCTGCCTGTCTTTCACCACTCAATTATCTCACCGCCTATTCTTCAATTCTCTTCTTCTTCCACAAGCCTTCCTTACTCCTCTCTTCACCTCTCCCTTGTCTTCTTTTTAAGTGCCTCCACCAGGGAACCGACAACCCGTTTCACTGGAGTTTATCATAAATTAAAGATTGCATTGTTACCAACCAATCCTCTTACAGTAAGCAGTTTGGGAAGGCAGGCAAGCTGTCTTGAACCCTGAAAAGAGTCAGACAAGGAAAAAAATATCTTCCCCATTTTTTCCCATTTGGCAGGCATCAATTTAGCCCCTCATCGATCTTTGAATACTTCCTCGTGTCCTCACACTCAGTTAACCCTACTTTAGCTCTTTGTGAGGACAGCAGAAAATGAACTGCTGCTGAATACATTATAGATATGTGAATAATGCATGAGGATTGCTTGATTCATCTTATCAAGTGCAAGTGATGTGTCCACTTTCCAGGCTGTTTAAGTGTCCAGCAATTTAAATGAAGCGCGCCTCAACTAGTTCACACAGTGTGAGCCTGGGGCATAATGGTGATTCAGGAGTCTCAGTGAAGAATCATGAACTTGATGCTCTCTCAAATTTCTTATAACCTTTGTCACATTTCATTTCCATCCTCATTTTCAAACTCTGGATATTTTCAATCACTAGGGATCATATATGAAGTAGTCTTGCATATTAATTAACAGGCTAGATACACATTTGCTGTTTAAGAAAATAGTTGTGTACCTATTAAAAAGTCAACCAGACTCAACTTCATATGAGAATAAAAACACTGCATGCTAAAAGAAGCAACAGGAAAGGCAAAATACATCATAACCTTGTAGCATGTTGTAATTAAATTGGTCTAAATTGAAGTTGCCCAACCAGGGGTCTTTTTATGTCAGGTGAGTAACATAAAGTAGTATTAAGTTTCATGATATTATGGCTTAATTTATGGCTTGAACTAGACTGCTGAAGCCATCAACATCTGTGTCTTTTCTAGCCAGAACTATTGAACAAATGTCGTGCTCATTTATATTATGGATACAGCACTACAATAATGAGGAGATATTCCTGCCAAAACACAGTTAAAACTGTTGTGGACCTTGGCTGTGGGCTTGTGTCAGTGCAACAACCCGATTTTGTCTTTCTTGTTTCGGCTGTTATAAAGCAAATGACTCTTTGGGTGAAGGGAACAACCACCATCTTTATTGTTACAGAATTCTCGAATGGATTTCTATTTAGAATTTTCTAAGTGCCATATTTCTACATTATAATGTCTCTTTCCTGTTGCAATTTTCCTTTCTCTGTTCTGACCCTCTCCCAAAACAGGCTAAAAATAAGCCAGTGCTGACTTTTAGCTTCATATGGAATTCAAACCAATCGCACCCACGCTACTTGCTTCATATGTGGACTTCTTTGATTTTATTACTACTCACCAGTCATGGTCAGAAAATATGCTATACGGACAAAAGTAGGCAGGTAATGTTCTCCTGGCATTCTTCAAACCCAGAGTCATCCATTAGACAGCCAGATAGAGAAGTGTGATTTGTTACACCACAGTACACGTTTCCACTGCTCCAGCGTCCAGTGGCGTTGTGCTTCATACCACACCATCTGATACTTTTGATCGTGCAAGGTGATGAAAGGCTCGCAAGCAGCTGCTCAACCACGGAAACCCATACCATGAAGCTCCCAGTACACAGTTTTTGTGCTGGTGTTAATGCTAGACGACATTTAGAACTCAGTAATTTATTGAGACAGCAGAGCGTTAGCGACTTTTAAGCAATATGTGCCTCAGCACTCAGTGACTCTGTTCTGTAACTTTACATGGGCTGAACTTTGTGGCTGAGTTGCTGTGTTTGCCTAACGTTTCCACTTTGCAATAACATGTTCATTATAGTATCATGCTCGAATTCAGTGAGCTCTTTAGAATGTCCCATTCTTTCACAGATTTTTGTAAAAGCAGACTGCATAGCTAGGTGCTTGATTTTATACACCTGTGGCCATGGGGCTGAATTCAATGGTTAAGTGATATCAGAATCAGAATACTTTATCCAAGAGGGAAATTGCTTAATGTGACCAAATTCTTTTGCTTAATGTGACCCAGTTCTTTTGTCCACTTAGTGTACATGAATGTGCACAAGTATCTTGTAGAGGCAAAACTTTTGGAATCTTTAAAACAGAGTCCACAGTGTGTGCAGGAATCTTATTCCCTCTCAGGCCACTTCATTTACAACATACTGTAAGGTTAATGTAGCTTGTTCTGTCCAGTGACACCAAAAACTTGTTGCCTACCCTAGCTTAAAATGCAGCAGCTAAACACACAGGTTCACTTTTGGGTAGTTGACATTATTGCCCTTAGAAATCACTGACTTGAATCAGTGTACTGAGCTTATTGTCAGACCTATAATCGTATCAATGCAAACAGCTCGAATTGACCACAGATGGCAGAGAATCAAAGTGGAATGAACATAAACATCTCTATGTGGAAAAGGACCACCAGTTGAAGAGAAATCATGCATATTACACATTTTGTAAGCACTAAAATTTAAAAAGACATTGAGAAATGCAAGTTTGTGCAAGTTTACTGAGGTGAATTGCTAATGTTTTTTAAATTTAGGTTTTATGAAATTCATTGATGAATCAAAACTATTTGCTATTCATATTTTTGAAAGCATACTTAGTTTTAGTGCCCAAAGCCACATTTTAACAGTAGTTTTCTCTTCAGTTTGAGACATAACTTGAAGCACAATTTATTAATATTTTCTGCCCATAGAACCATCTCACACACTGTCCTGTTGTTGCAGGCATCAACTCCTTACAGTCTGGAGTCCGAGTCTCTGAGAATGGACTGCATCATGTCAGGAGGAGCGTCCCCCACTCTGGCCCTCAATTCTGTAACCAACAAGGTAGGACACAAGCTAGACAGTTAGAAAAGTAATGGTTAAGTCAGTGCAAGAGAAACCATAATTCATCAGCTTTTGCAAATACAAAAATAGAGCAACAGTGCAGACATAAGAAGTTTATGTGAACAAACATCCGTCTTTTATTCTGAATATGTAATAATCAGAGGTTGGATGGCATTTTCTGAGCACTTGCTGTACCGCAGACATATGTGGCCTTTCAGATAACTTTTACCTGAAAAATATTGCAGTAAACAAAGAGTTGAGATTTATTGCTGACCCACTGAAAACTACAAAAAATATTATTGAGAACATTAGCACTCACAGTTGCTTATATATTTAAACTGCCATGTAATATGGAAAAGTATTTTATACACAACTGTGAGTGCTGAAGTTCTCGTTAACCTTTTTTGTGATTCTCATTTTAGAAAGTGCTTTTCTTCCATTTGGCAAATTCAACAGAATTTGATTAGCTAAGAGAGCAGCCAACACTGATGGCAAATAGCCATGAAGACACGAAAAATCAGTGTGGTTCGTGTTTTGTCACTGTTCATTTTGACATAAGTTAATGAGGCTTGCTTAGTTTGTTACAGTTATATTATCTACGCCTTATTATCAAATGTCTCAAAATTATTTAAAAGGTTAATGGAATACTGTGAGTTTAAAATTTAGGTAGCAGGGGTTCAGAGGAGATCAACAATAGAACAAACTCCTTTGTAGCTTTCAAGTGGGTAAGCCATGAGTGGTTCATTGAAATTTACTTACTGCAATTACGATGACATTGTACGTTTCAGGAGCCACAGAGCTTTTAAACGTTGTATTAAAAAAGTTAAGAATGATTACACTCAGTTGACATTTATATTAATGAATATTGATTTCTTAGTAATGTGCAGTCGTTACTCATTTGTGCTTGTGGCTTAGAAAAATGTGCTGAACTTTGTCACAAAATATTTATAGAAAAACATAACTGCAGCAGAAGTAGTCTCTGGTTTTTCTTTTTCACTTCTCTTTGGAGGCAGGAGTTTTTGTAGTCTTAAGTCTTCACTTTTAACACACAACTGTATGCAAAACATGACACACAAACATACTGCCTTAAACACTAAACTGGGTGTGATCATCTATATGAGGGTTAGAAATCAAGTGGTGACTGGGACCTCTGACACCTATCTGATCTGACATACACACACGTCACCCAAACACGCACACACACACACACACACACGCATGCACAGAGTGACTATGTGTGGTATGTGACCCCTTTATCTGACACCCAAACTAAGAGAAAATTTATCCTGCCAGCAGCTCACATTGCTCTGTTTGTTCTGGACATGATGTGAAAGTCTGGACTTTACAACACGTTACAGTTTTCCATTCTGCACCTTTAACAGCCTGTGACTCATGCTTCCCAGAATTTGTCAATATGAGACATATTGGGAATATTTCAGTACTTAAAAAATTTCATGATTAGATATTTTTCTTATCAGCATTGTACCATGTACTCACATGACTTTAGTTATTACTTTGTCAGCTAAGATATCTAGAATTTGCTTAGTTTCATGACTGTAAGTTTATTGTGCTTGTGATTTAGTCCTTTGCTCTGACAAACAGTAAATAAAAGAGTGTAGTAGGGTAACTTAACTGCCTGTAAAAGTAGATACTGTGTCAGATCCTTCACATTTTGCCATTGTTTTAACAATATTTTAATAACATTATTAAGCAACACTGCAAACATTTTTCCAGTTTTATTAGATAATCACTAACACAAAATGAGAAGAGAACTTCACACACAGCTGTCTTGATGCTGTTCATCAAGTGATTATTTTTGCAACAGTTCGGTGTGTCACTCAGGCAGCAGGTGGAGAGACAAAAGGAGACAGGTTTTTCATTTGCCTTAAACATGTCAGGTTGCACTCATTCTGTGTTACTCCTCCAAAGACTAAGACTTGACTCGTCTCAGACATCACTATACATTTTGAAACAATGATTCAGAGCAAGGAGACCTTGATGATAATGATGCTGATGCCAACGTCAATGACATCCACCCACATCCAGACAGGTGGCGTCCTGCAGGCGCAGCCGTGCGTCAGAGCTTCTTCTATAACACATTTGCTTGCTGATTTTCTGTTTGCATTGGAGAAAGTCTTCGCTATTGAAGAAAACCATTCCTATAATTCGATACTTGAAAATGAGGATAGCAGGAAAAATTTTCCTTGAAAAAGATTTTTATAGCCATCATTACATTGAGATAATGTTGGTAAGTTAATTCCTATAACTGAAGCTCTGCTAAGTTCTCCATCCTAAAAATATCATGTTCTGTCATTATCTTCTGGGTTTTTTTCTGTCTCAGTGTCAACCTAGAACACCTCATTAAGCATATAATACTTTCCTTATTACTTTAGTTTCATAGCACAGAGAATTAAATGTTCAACCAATGCAGCTATTGTCATGACTATCCAAACAGAAACACTTCAGGATTAACACTTAAACTCACTACTCAATAACACTTCTTTTTTTGCCACTACAAGATGTTCTACAGTGTAGAGCACTGCCCCAGAGAGCCTTTAATGTTGTCTCACCCGAAGGCTGTATTTTCACATTTGTCTATACAATTAAATGTTGCCTGGAGGTAATGTTGGCGCTGTGCTTCACAAGTCCTGACAGTCAAATAAAACAAGAGAAACATGATTCAACATAATCCTGAGGCATTGCTCTTGAACGTTTATCTGCCACGACAAGACAGTGTACAATATAGTTACTCTGAAGCATAACGTGTGTCTTTATTTAAACAAAATCAACAAGTTCAATGGAAAAACAAAACATCACATGCTCAGGGTCAGGGATTTTTACACAGCACAAGGACTAATTTACATAGACCAGAAGTATTACTTCCATATTTTCTCATAATTTGTTCCATCAGTTAATGGTGCATGGGTAACTTCTTGAATGGGGCAGTTCTCACGTCAGTCTGAATATGAATTGGTCTATGAATAAAATAAGGGAGAGTAACAAAATAGGCAACAAGGAACAATAAAATCATGAATCACTGCGTTTGAAGGAGTTTATGTGGTGCATTGGCTCAAAATGTTGGCCTTGTATAATAGCCTTTATTGTCATATTAACATCAATCCTGTGTGCATGTGTGTAGGTAGCACTGTACAACCCTGAGGCTGAAGGCAGCGAGAGTCCTGGGAGTCTGGGCGGCAGCCTTAGTAACAGTCTTTCAGAGCAGAGTTTGGCATCCGTCAGCCTCAACAACCGGAACACTGTGGTCAACAGTGGCAGCAATGTACATGGCTACACACCAGTAAGACCTTTTCTTTGTTTTGGGTGATTTTTGTGGGACAATTTTACTTTTCTCATGACAACTCCCACTTGGAATACATTTGACCTGATGCTGCTACAGTCTTGGTTCTTCCTTTTCTTCTGGCTTTTCATTCTCAGCTGACAGATTTTAAAGAACCAGCATTAAAACTATTTTTACATGTTCTGTGTTCCCTGGATTCACTTGAAATGATCTGGATGATTCAGACACCGGTCGAGACACCAGATCAGTACAGAAGGTGTCTGCTGCACCCTTAGCAGAATGAGGAGGTGGCAACCAGCTAACGACATGTACACTGGGTCTACAGTGCGCTGCTCATTTTGTATTTGATTTTCAGATTTTCCAGCCAAATATATTTTCACTTGTCTTTATCAAAGAATATTCATTGTGCAGAGAGGATATGTGTTATTTTGGATTGATAGAGTTAAGCAGATGACAACAGACACATTCTTTTTTGAAATTGTGCCTGGTTGTGCTCACTTACTAAATAATTAGATAGAGCATTGTTTTATAATTGCGTTACTTTGACATGGATAAAAAGTATCAAATGGGCAACTTCACTCATCATTTTTGATGTAAAGAATTTATTTGTGTTCAAACAAGTCACACTGACCCCATCCACTGAGACTTGTATCATTCCTTCCTTCTAGAGGTATGGAAATGTAATTCAGAGTGCAGATTGATTGAAAACTCAGTTTCTCATTGTTGAACATTGCATTCATATGCACTGATTATTTAGCTTGTGAATTGAATTTTGTTTTGCTGCAGACTATCAATACTGTTTGCAGCCACTCACACCCCTCGGGGTCGAACACCGCAAAATAAACTCCAAACCTGTGGGAAATGCTTTGATAGAAGCTTGCTTCGGCCATGCAAAAATAGAAGAACAAGAAACAAGATCATCTATATTGTATCTTGATGTTTTTTAAACAAGTGGCCATTTCTGTGAGGCAGAATTATACACATACACTACCCGGCCAAAAAAAAAGTTGCCACCAAAAAAAAAGGTCACACACTCTAATATTTCGTTGGACCGCCTTTAGCTTTGATTACGGCACGCATTCGCTGTGGCATTGTTTCGATAAGCTTCTGCAGTGTCACAAGATTCATTTCCATCCAGTGTTGCATTAATTTTTCACCAAGACTTTGCACTGATGATGGTAGAGTCTGACCGCTGCGCAAAGCCTTCTCCAGCACATCCCAAAGATTCTCAATGGGGTTAAGGTCTGGACTCTGTGGTGGCCAATCCATGTGTGAAAATGATGTCTCATGCTCCCTGAACCACTCTTTCACAATTTGAGCCCGATGACTCCTGGCATTGTCATCTTGGAATATGCCCGTGCCATCAGGGAAGAAAAAATCCATTGATGGAATAACCTGGTCATTCAGTATATTCAGGTAGTCAGCTGACCTCATTCTTTGAGCACACGCTGTTGCTGAACCTAGACCTGACCAACTGCAGCAACCCCAGATCATAGCACTGCCCCCACAGGCTTGTACAGTAGGCACTAGGCATGATGGGTGTAT
>VUQH01026534.1:0-17487 GCA_015106775.1 Etroplus canarensis
TGCCTTGTCAATGAATTCGTCACCTCTACGGGAAGTTCCTGACATCCGGCTACTCGGACTTGCTATCACCTGTAAACTTTCCTGGGACAAGTATATATGTGATGTTGCCAATAAAGCCTCTCAACACCTAGGTTGTTTGTACCACGCACCACATTATCTCCCTCCTGCCACTATTCTCTATTTGTATAAGTCCACAATATGCCCCGTCATGGTGTACTGTAGCCATATCTGGGCTGGGACCCTATCCTGTCATCTGGCCCTGTTAGACGGAATCCAGCGACATGTTATCAACTTGGTGGGACTTGATTCGTCCTCATCTCTCGAACCTTTATCGCTCTGTCGCTCTGTGGCATCTCTGTCCCTATTCTATAGGTTCTATCATGGAAGGTGCTCCAATGGCGTTTCCGCTTTAGTTCCACCAGACTGTTCCAAGGTCCACTCCACACATTTCTCTGCTCATTTGCATGCATATGCAGTCACTGTTCCTAAAGCCAATACTGTGATGTTCTCTTCTAGTTTCTTTCCACGCACCGCCTCACTTTGGAACTCGTTACCTGCATCCTGCTTCCCCCTTAGCTATGACTTAGCACAGTTTAAACATAACATAAGCACTCATCTCTCTTCCTTAAAATGTCCTATGCTCTTACACCACAGTTCTTCTCTTTCACTACTTTTAGCCCTCACCTTTGAGTAGCATTTTGGGACCTTGTGTTGGGCAACTTGCATAAAAAGAAGTCTTCCTTTTCGAACGCTCCATAGGAGTGAAATGCATTGTACTGCTGTTTTAGCGCACTCTGGCCCAGTACATTCATCTTTTGCGTTGGTCCAATCTTGTCCAAATTTTCCTTCTCGTAGGGGATTTGCCAACCAAGGAAGGCTAAGAGCACCCCCTGCCCTTTGCTTGAGCTCCTTTGATTTTACAGTCGTTGGGAGCTGACTCTTCTTCTGCCTGATCCACCATTGGAGTTTCCCATTTTGGAGGTTGGTTCGTGGGCATTATGGTGCATCCACGTGTTGGATGGTCATGTTCGCCGCACGTTAAGGGGGCTAACCTCCTCCCTTGCCCTTGTATATTTAGCCTGGGACCTCACGGTACCCAGTTCCCGCCTGTCGCCAACTTGGAGGCACTGCATTGGACTTGCTGCGGAGCGGCTATGTACTGGCAGAGAGACTTACACACTCGGTTCTCTTTTTCACACTACTGTAAACACCAGTGCAAGCCAGCGGCGTGGTGACAAGCACACAGGCGCCATGCCGACGCACTAGTCGCATCACACTGCCGTCTGACAGATGATCATCATAGTGCCTTTGATGATCACAATGCATACAGCGTGTATTTTCACAATCAGAAACCGTTTATTGCCACGTACAGTTAAGAACACTTTACAGTACGAGGAATTTGTCTTGGTGTTTACTATTACTTCAATAGTTATTGATGTCAGGATTTTTTAATCGGCATGATCCCATCACCCGATTCTTCCCAAACGTAATCACCTCTTCCTTTTATGAAGCTGAATTCATAAAAAAAGATTTCAGCCAAATCCGTTCATAAGTTTTTGATTTATTTTGCACACAAACAAACAAACAAACCAACGCTGGAGAAACCATAACCTCCTCGGCAGAGGTAATAAATGTGTACATCTATATATGATTTATTCATTTCCAAAAGCAGAAATAAGAAAAGTGGGATTTTATTTTGAAAGCTATGGTTTTGACCGGAAGCGCCTTATTTGGTCTTCCTCACAGCGCGCGGCTTGACGGGCCGTGCGGAAGTTCTTTCATCCTGCGGGAGGAGAGGAAGCAGAAGACGCTGCGCTTCGTCTCAACAACAAACCGTCCGCGGAGCCCGGGAACCCACAGTAGCAGCTCCTCCGCCGGCCTCCGGGACCCACGGTGAGTGGACGGAGCCCGCTCCCCGGCCCGCGGGGCCGCCCGGCCGGGGAACGGCACAAAAAGCCCCGCGGCCTGCCGTCGGTCCTCGCTGAATGCGGGTGGCAGTGCGGGGGCGGCGGGGCTGTTTGCGGGAGAGAGCGTGTTTACAAAATAAAAGCCCTAGGTAGAAAAGTCGCAGCTGTAATGCATTCTGGGAAACTTGCTGCCGCTCTGAGTGTGTCGGTTGTTGTTTGACGTGTATAAAGACTGAGTGGACGCAGCCCGGCTCCTGCGGACAGGCGGCTTGACTGCTCGTCACTCTGCGGGTCTTTTATTTTGGAGGAGCGGTGCATGCTAACTTGGGCTAGCTTGGCGCAGCTAACCGCCGCGGAGCTGTAATCTCCATTTTAGCTCGTCGGTGTGGCCGGCCGCTCCCTCCGGTGTGCGCTGCCACCCCCGCGGCTCTCACAGCGGTGACTGTGGGCGGAGAGTTCCAGTAATCTGTGGTGGGGGGGGAGGACTGGGACAACAGGGGCGGATCCACGGCCTCAGGGGGTCCACGGGCCTTTCTGTCCGAGCGGCCCCCCCACCAGACCAGGGGACAACATCACCCACTGTGGTTCTGAACTCTGACCTGGTTTAACAGACGTGACAGTATACCAGGAGACAGTGTGGACATTTTGACACGGGTTAAAGACAGTCTGTGCTCCCAGCAGCCTGAGACTCGTTTAGACCAGAGAAAGAAATCACTGAGGGGGACAGTCAGGGGACAGTCCACACTGATCCTGAGAAGAACAAATTCACTGTGGACACAAAAGTATTGGGACACTTACAGCAGCTTCTCTGACGTCCCATCCTAAATTCAGAGACATTAATATGGAGCTGGTCCCCCTGCAGCTGGAACAGCTCCCACTCTGAAGGCTTTCTACAACATGTTGGAGTGTCTGATCTGTGAGGTCACACTCTGATGTTGGATGAGAGGGTCTGGCTCACAATCTCTGTTCTAGTTCATCCCAAAGGTGTTGGGTGGGGTTGAGAGCAGGGATCTGTGTGGGCCAGTCAAATTGTAAATTCATGCTTTCATAGAGCTCCAGTCATGCTGGAACAGACAAGGCCCTTCATCAAACTGTTCCCACAAAGTTGGAAGCATAGAATTGTCCTAAATGTCTTGGTGAGATGAAGCATTAAGATTTCCCTTCAGTGGAACTAAGGGGCCCAGGCCAGCCTCAGAAAAACAACCCCATAACATTATCCCTCCTCCACCAAACTTTACAGTGAGATAGGATCTCCTGGATTCAGCAAACCCAGACTGGACCATCAGACTGTAGATAGAGACGTGTGATTGGTCACCCCACAGAATATGTTTCCACTGCTGCATCTGATGCCAGGAAAATCAACGGCAATCTCACAGTAAAATAAAAAATTGGAAATGTTGTAGGAAAGACTCTAGAGAAAAACCTGGTGCATGTAAGAGAAATGAAGCCAGTTTAGGGGAAAATCCCAGTATGTTTAGGAAAAAATAGGAAAACGTGCAAATGTTACAGCAAATTTAATGGAAACATGGAAGCATATTTAGATTAAAACAGATCTAAGGGAGAAAAGTGGGAAACGTAGGTAAAAATTTAAAGGAAAGATGTGAGTGTTGGACACTTTTCCACACTCTGCTCCTCAGCACTCGGTGACCCCGCTCTGTAACTTTACGTGGTCTGACACTTGGTGGCTGAGTTGCTGTGGTTCCTAAATGCTTCCACTTTGCAATAATCCCACTTCCAGCTGATGGTGGAATATCTAGGAGGGAAGAAATGTCACCAGTAATAGGATAAGAAACTTAACATTTAAGCGTTTTAAATGTCTGCCTCCTGAAAAGATGAAGTGCAGACAGTTGATACGTCGAGTCATTGATGCTGTTGCTCAGGAACATGAAGCAGCAGTCAGTTCAGTTTTCTGAGAGCGACGCTGATGAAAGGAAGATGCTGCTGTAGATTTTAAAGGAAAATGTATAACTGACACATGCATTTCTCAAATGATTTGAGTTGTGGTGGCCCCTGTGTGGCGGTTAGAACCGCTGCCTCACAGTAAGAAGGCCGTGGGTTTGAATCCAGCTGTGTGGAGCATGTTCTCCCTGTGTCTGTGTGGCTTCCGGCTTCCTCCCACGCTTCTTTGGCAGATGTAAATGGTTTATGGTTGTTTGTGTCACTGTGTTAGCCCTGTGGGAGTGTGGTCACCTGTCCATAGTGGACTCCGGCTCCCACGCCCCTTCAGACCCTGGATGGATCAGCAGAAGAAAGTGGATGATCAGGAATTGTCCGTACTCTCAGCTTCTCCCTGAATCCACACGTGTGATTTGGCACCAGAGGCAGCCTTGCCATTTATCTGAGCCTTGGACCGGCACTGGGAGTACGCCGGATGGTGTCTCCAGTTTGAGAGCTCCTGTTTCTGTCTCTGTAACTGAGCAGGGCTGTTTGAAACAGGGATGAAAGGTTAGGTGGTTAAACTCCCATCATCCCCCAGTCCAAACTGGTTGTGGTTTGGCAGCAGAACCTGAAGTGTAGACGGGTGGATGTTACACCGTCAGTTTATCCCCATGAAGGAGTCAGAGCATGTGAACGGACAGCCACGCAAAAAGCCTGGTTCTGTACTTCTAAGCCTTTTAAGTGGACCAGAATTCAGTCTCATTAGAACGGAACGTGTCAGCTTGTTCCACCATCGTAACCACGGGAACCTTTCTGTTTCAAACCAGTTAGTCCTCCTGAAGCATGACAGGAAGCGTTCGAGTCACTGCTGAGGTGTCTGTCTGTTTCTTATCCTCACCATCGAGAACAGCACGATGCAACATTGGTTAGCAGTGTCGCCTCACAGCGTGAAGGCCTGGGTTTGAATCCACGGGCCGGCTGGGTTCTTTCTGTGGGGGTTCCTCCCACAGTCCAAACTGGTGGACTTGTTTGGTTAATTGGTGAGCTTAAATAGGTTGTGGATGTGAGCTGGAGGGCAGGCGTGGGTAGAATAAAGACTGTATGACTGTGGTTAAAAATGTGACTGGTCGTTAAAGCACTTTGAGTGATCAGCGAGACTGTGAGAGTGCTGTGTTAATGTGACGGCATTGTAATTGGTTTATTTCACTTTAGTCTAACAGATAAAGAGATGGTACAAAAGTACAAATTCCATGAAATGTTGATAAAGGACCTCAAACCGACGCTAAGGGAGAGTCAGTGATGTCGATTCAACGTTCATTTTTTGGAACTATTTTCCTCTCCTGACTTCGACACCGGGCTGGAGAGGAAACTTTTGGTCTGTAGAGATTTTAGACACGGTTGACTGAACATCGATAAAACTCAACTGTAATGTTCTCCTGTATGTTTTAAAAGCTTCAGATTTCAGTTTGTGTATATAAGAATTTGATTGATTTTAAATACAGATGTATAATGTTCTACAGTACGGCATGTTCAACTTCAGATAGATGATATTCAAGCAAAAATGTAACTTACCTTTACATCTCACTGAGGAGGAAAAGGGATGTTTGAAGCTTGTCAGAAAAGATTTGATTTATGTGGAGGTTTATATTGATATTGACCGATATGAAAAATACTGTGGTGGTGTAAGTTTTTCCCATGTCGCCCAGCTCTAGTTGATACAAAACCACCAGCTGATGGCGCTTCTTTACCAAAAAATTTGTTGGGTAATTGTTCGTATTTTATAACGAACATCATCAGTTAACTGTTGGTTCTGGGATGTTACGTGAGTCACCACTAGATGGCAGTGACACTTGTCAGCCAGCAGCGCCTTCCTGTGATGGGAAGATGGAAATAAAGGTGTAGAGCCAGCCAGAAGAGAGAGCTGCACTAACAGCACCATCCTGCAGCACTCTGATGTAGGAAAAGAGCGGCTGGATGTCTGTCAGACGTTTGGGTGTCCGTCGGGTGTTTATCATGTTCCGTCATATATTTTGGTGTCTGTTGGCTATTTGGATGTCTGTTGGGGGTCTCGGATTGCGTGTGTGTCGGTCAGATGTTGGTTGGATGTCGGGTGTCGGTCGGATGTTGGTTGGATGTCGGGTGTCGGTTGGATGTTGGTTGGATGTCGGGTGTCGGTCGGATGCCTGGGTGTCGGTCGGATGTTGGTTGGATGTCGGGTGTCGGTCGGATGTCGGGTGTCGGTTGGATGTCGGTCGGGTGTCGGTCGGATGTCGGGTGTCGGTCGGATGTTGGTTGGATGTGTGTTTGATGTCATGTGACAGATGATTGCTCGTCACGTCAGCGCTCTGCAGGGTCACATGTTGTCGCTCACCTCGCGTGTTTCCGTCGTCCTATCACACGCAGAGAAAGTGAAACGCTGTGATCTGTTGGGGCTGCAGCGCCTGCTAGTGGTGAGTAGTGTTATAACAGAGACAACAGTTAGCTGATGCTGGACGCTGATCAGACATGAATAGTTAGTTTAACCGCAGAGGACTGCAGCATCTGATGACCTGCTGGTCCCGTCCTGATCCTGAGGGTCTGTCAGGACCGCCTGAGACTGGTTTACTGGGGTCCGGCTCAGTGGTCCTGATCCCACACAGTGGTGTTTAAAGTTGTGTGAGCGTGAGCTCCGGGATCACATGACTGTCAGCGTGTCAGAGTCATTGATGGACTAATCACTGATCGATGGTTTGTGAGCTGCTGTTTGGTGCTTTTAACATGTGATACTGATGATGCAGCCGGCCTGTGAACACAGCTGTGGAAAACATCAGGGCTGATGTTGAGGTGTGGAGATGACCTCTAAGACGACCTTTCTTCGTCCCAGATGTTGATTCCTGTGACAGCAGCTCAGACGTGAAACTCGGCTGTGAATCAGAACAGATCATGAGATGAAAGCAGACGTCTCACTCTGGTGGATTTTTCACACAGGAAGTGACACTTTTGGTTCGTGTCGTTTTCACTGAGAAGCGGGTGGGCAGCGGTGGCGGCGAGGCAGGACGGCGGCGTGGTGCAGGTCCGACCAGAATGAGAAATGTTCCACTGTGGGGGCGGTGGACTAGAACAGGGTTAACCCCGCAGCGCTGCTGTGCGTGTTAGTTTGCAGCGTTGAGTCGGCGCGTGCTAACCGTGTTACCTCAGTAAGGTTTGGTGGAATCTTTAGAGACGGGCAGAGAGCAGTGACGGCGGTGCGGCGCCACATCTGGCATCGCTGCAGATGTTTTTAATGGAAACTAAAGTTTGTCTTTAAGCAGCTCAGTCTGTCCACAGACCTGCTGCTCAGATCCTGATGGTCCACATGAGCAGAGAAACATCTCAGAAAGTCAAAGAATGTTTGGTCCAGATGTGACCACATCTGTAGCATGGTCTCCACTCAGCCACAGGTCCACCTTAAATGGGTCAAATCTCAGGTGTGTGCTGTCTGTCCTACTGTGACCCACAGAGCAGCTGCTGTGGAACCTGCAGGGGGAAGCCACAGTCTGGGCCACTTCGTGTCACAGATACGTCTTATTGTTTAAAAAACGAAGCTTTAATGAACAGAACAGGTTAGAAAACAGATGAGCCCTGAAACTGACCCAGACCTGTTTGAAAGTCTTCTGTACAGGATCAGATACCACACATCCTGCACCGTAACTGAGCCGGCTGCGTGCCGGCTGTGCACCGGCTGCGCACCGGTGCAGTGAGCAGTCCTGGTTCTGGAAGTGAAAAATAATCCCACCTGATGGATTTTATCTGCTGTCACTTTGGTGTGTTTGATGAAGTCGTGTAAAATTTATCTCTCCTCGTTACTGTATGAGTTTATCTTTAGTCAGTGTAAACACCACGTACGAAGCTGCGGTGGATTCTAAAGTGATCGCAGCCTGTTAGAGCTCAGGTTTCATGATGTAACAAATCAGACCACCATAAATTTCCCACCTTTAATGTGACCTTTAACCTTTACAGTTCAACTGAAACAGAAACTGTGAGGGGAAACATACACTAAGGTGGTTACATACGTCTGCCCACTTTACACTAGCACTTTGTTGAAGCAGCTTTTGCTTTCTAAAGTCTGAAGTGGTTTCTGGTGGTCTTTGTTTCCATCAGAAAACGTGGGGTTCTACCAGGCCGTGTTCTCTGTATGAATCCTCTGTTTGTGCCGAGCGACGAGGCCTGGCCTCGTTAAAGCTCCTCTAACTCTCCAAAACAGAAGAATAAAGAAATCCACAAAATCATTCACACATGTAACCATCAAAGATCTGAAAAACAAATCAAACATTTTTCTATCCAGTTATTCCATAATTTAACCCTGACGGCAGGAACACGTCTTCTTTTAATCTGCAGCACAAACCTCTCTCACAGGCTGGCAGCGCCTTTGGATCAGCTGTAACATTAAATATCATACGCTCATTTGCATATATACATCAAAGGTCTTATAGTCTCTTTTTTATTACGACCATGTCAGTAAAGTTTATGTTGGCTCATGTTTTCGTTTTTACTCCACAAAGAGACACAGAACTCATCCTATCATCCATCAGGTGATTAAAACACTTTTATTTTTTTATCGGTCATAAAAATGTTGTGAAAAGTAGTTAAAAATCACCAGACCCCCCTTTTCCTGTCGGTGGGCCTGAGACTTTTCTTACATGGGGTTTATGTCGTGACAGGATAAAAAGTCTCACATGACCGGGTTCGGTTCACTTCCTGTGGGTGGATCGTGCTCCCAGATTGATCAGTGATTGAATACTGACTGGGGACTAAAGCTGCCGCCCTGCTCTGCCTCACACAGCACTGATTGTGCTGCCATCCGCTTCTTCCTGTCAGTGCAGGAAACAGTGATTCATAGCTGAAGCTCAGTTTCGCAGCACCACGAGTCAGATCAGAACGGATTGGAGTTCCAGCTTGAGGATGTTTGTGATCCTCCCTCTGATAGAGTTCAGCGTGAGGCTGCAGGCAGAGCGGGACGACCCAGACATCAGATGTTATCAACAAGCTGAGGGTTTGTGAGGATTTCTGCTCCTCTGTGTTTATGACGTCAGAACAAAGTCAGAGCTTCTGATGAGTCATTTCACTCCCGAGCGTCGACTCGGATGTTATGAAAGTCAACCACAGACAAACCTCACCGCCTCACACACTCTGACTCTGTCTTCTTGTGTTGTCCGCAGGGCGATGGCGAGGCCGAGCCACAGCGATCACGTCCTCCAGCAGCTCAACAACCAGCGTGAGTGGGGCTTCCTGTGTGACTGCCTCATCGCCATTGGCGACATCTACTTCCGGGCACACAAAGCCGTGTTGGCGGCCTGCAGCTCCTACTTCAGGATGATGTTCATCCGGGACCAGCAGGGGGCGGGTCGCCTGGACCTGAGCAACATGCAGATCAGTGCTGAGTGCTTCGACCTCATCCTGCAGCTCATGTATCTCGGCCGCATCGTCGTGGGCAGCTACGAGTTCGAGGAGCTGAAGGCGTCCATGGCGTACCTGCAGATGTACTACATCCCCGACTCGCTGGAGGACCTCAGGGACATCAGGAGCTCCAACCTCACACCGTCTTCCTCGGCCTCCTCCTCCTCCTCATCCAGCTCCTCTACCGGACCCGCCGGCGGGAAGATGATGTTTGGAGTCCGTATGTACGAGCAGCAGAGGCCCGCTGCCCCGGAAGGAGAGCGCCTACCCAAAGCTGTTACGAGCAGCACGACGCGTCCGTCTGTTCCCGCCGCCGTCAGCAGGCCGCCAGTAGTGGAGGAGGTGGTGGCTGCTCCTCTGATTGTGGCAGCGCCGGTTTCAGACGGAGCAGGTGAACAGCCGTGTGATCTGAGGAAACGGTCGAGCGGCAGGAGTTCCGCTCTAAAGGACCGCCCCAGGTTTGGCCGCACCTACACCTGCGACGACTGTGGCTTCGTGTTCAGCTGCGAGAAACTGTTAATAGAGCATATACTCACCTGCACCAACCGCAAGGCCTTCCATCCGCCCAGAGGCGGCGTGGAGGGTGACAACGACTCTAGCAAAGCCGAGAGCTCCGCCTCTGAGAGCATGGAGGAGCACAGGGTCATCTGTAAAGGCGAGGATGACTGGCCCGAGGCTAAGACCACCCGTTCAGTCACAGCTGGGACAGATGCTGAGCCTGGATCCACCAGAACCATCAAGACTGAACCGGAAGAGAGCATGTTCCCTGAGATTGAGGTGGTCCGGGTCGGAGAGCACACCGCAAGAGACTGTAGCGCACGTTTCGGTGATGCCACCTTGAGGGAGAAGACGCCATCAGACCGCGAGCCAGAGCCCGGCGTCTCCGGGTTGGAGAACAGTAGCGAGCCTTTTGATGGCGATGATTCAGGAGTCCCTGCCAAGCTCCAAAAGGTCAAAGACGAGAAGCAGGAAGCCGACGGCGCCCCCTGTGAACTGTGCGGTGCTCTGCTACCAGAGGAGGATAAGTCGGCCCACTACCTGTCCAACCACATGGGACACATCTGCGCCTGTGGGAGGTGTGGCCAGGTACTGATCAAAGGCCGGCAACTGCAGGAGCACGCGGAGCGCTGTGGTGAATCCCACGGCGCTGAGTCGGACTCCCACGGCGAGGATGAGGCATCCCTGCTTGAGGACCCGCAGGGTATGGAAGAGGGGCTTTTGGAAGCGACCGACCTGACGTGTTCTCACTGCGGCTTGCTGTTCCAGAATGAGACCCTGGCGCTGGAGCATGCTTTGTCCTGCCATGACCAGGAGCTGTTCCGCCCTGTGATGCTGGAGGAGGGCGCCGAACCCGACCACCGCCGCAAACATTTCTGCAGCATCTGCGGTAAAGGCTTCTACCAGCGCTGCCACCTGCGGGAGCACTATACGGTCCACACCAAGGAGAAGCAGTTCACCTGCCAGACCTGCGGCAAGCAGTTCCTGCGCGAGCGCCAGCTCCGTCTGCACACCGACATGCACAAAGGCATGGCGCGCTACGTGTGCCCCGTGTGTGACCAGGGAACCTTCCTGAAACATGACCACGTGCGCCACATGATCTCCCACCTGTCGGCCGGGGAGACCATCTGCCAGGTGTGCTTCCAGATCTTCCCCGGCGGGGAGCAGTTAGAAAAGCACATGGACGTGCACCTGTACATCTGCGGCGTCTGTGGCGAGAAGTTCCGCCTCCGCAAAGACATGAGGAGCCACTATAACTCCAAACACACCAAGAGACTATAACGGCGTGGCGGCGCCCGCTGCGTCCCACAAGTCTGTTACTCAGAAGCCATAAATGTGAGAACAAAGAATGCACTTGAACACCAAAAAAAGACTGAACCTGCACTTTCAAACATTATGCATCACCTACACGGGTGGTCACACTGTGAGCAGCGGGCAGCGGGTGGGCGGAGCTTATTAGTCTGTCAGCTGTGATCACGAGCGCTGGAAATGGTTAGCGTTTCATCCCGCCATCAGATTGTTTTATAACCATCAGTCATGTTTGACGTGTTGTTTTATAAACTTGGGTTGGTTGGTTATTAAACACCTGACGAGAGGGCGGGGCGACGAGAAGCACGCCAAAATCAGAAGCAGGATTATTTCAAGTTCGTGAACTCAAACATCCTGCCGTAACTTTAGTTTTAACTCGGATTAGAAACGTCAGACTGTCGCGTCATCCTGAAATCAGTCGGCGAGTGAGCCCGAGCGACCTGAGGGCGACCTGCCACAGGTTCACCTGCGGCAGCGGTTCTCACTCTTTTGGTGGCGCGTCCCGCATCAGAAGCCGAGAAACGTCCGCGCCTCACGCGGCCCAGTTTAGGCGTCCATGTTGAATTTTACCTGACTAGTGGTCAAAGTCGGCAGAACAGTCATATTTATCCACCTTTGCCGCAGTCTGAGAATCGACCTGAACCGACCCGGTGACACAAACCGTCGTTTTTATAACCAAACTCATAGCTGAAATGAGCTGCTAATGTTAGCTTAGGATAATTCAAATAATTCAACTGTTTACTCAAACCTGCATTTGAGGAAGTTTTCTGCCTTTTTTTGTTAAAACAGGAATCGCAGCGAGGAGCATCCTGGGTCACTGAAGGCAGCGTTACGCTTCGCTTTTTTCTGACGCTACGGGACACAGGGCGGCTCAACCCGAGTCGACCTGCTTCCTGTGAGGCTGCCTAACGCTGACATGCAGCGACTCGCAGCTTTAACAGCAGAGAGTCAGCGCCAGAGTTGGCGGTTCAGATCCCGGCCTCGCTGTCCTCTTTGATGTGACCTGCCATCTGTTTGCTGCTGACTGAATCAAAATAGCCGCTGCTGTTTTCAGTCTGTGCTCACATCACTTTATATTTACACAGTAATGAAAATGATGTTTATAAACCAGCTTTAATTAGAAACTTACCTTCAGTTATAAATCAAAATAAACTGAGTGCGTGAGTGAAACTGCAGAAACAAAAGAACAGACAGTCAGTGTCTGTGCTGGTAAGATTACATTCACAACACGACCGTTCAGACGTCACATGACAACCACAGACGGCGCAGATCTGTTTCTGGATCCAAGTCGGCTGTGGACTAAAGGGGTTCTTCACTGGGCCTGAGCATCAGGGTTCTGTTTGAACTGTTTCTGTTTTGTTTCCTGAAGAACCAGAAGAAGATCGTGCCGCGCCCCAGCCCTCCAGAACCATTCAGATCTGTCCAGAAAATACGGACAGACAAACCGGTGGCGGTAAAAACAGAACCTCCAAGGCGGAGGTACCGAGAAGAACCCGATGCTGAACCGCTGAGCTGTAAAATATGTCAAATTTATCTGATGATCAGGAGAGCTAAAAGTCGTTCCCTCTGCTTCCCAACATTAATGATTTCTGCATTGTTATGATCTGTAGTCTCTGTTCCTCCGATAATGCCTCTGATGGGAGAAGATGGCGCCCGGTTGATCGGTTTTGTGCAGAAGAGTCAAATGATGCGTAAAACACCCCGTCATACGTAGGCGTGCTCAGATCCTGCAGCAGGAAGCCTGAGGTAACCGATACGATGCCCATCCTCTCCAGCTGGGGTTCTGGCTTTCGTTGGTCTTGCTTCATAGTACGATCCTGTGGTAAATAACCAACCAACATGCAGCAAATCAGCCTCACTCAGCCAATGAATAATTAGGATTAGAGGCTCCACCCTGTGGTTCCTCGCAGCTCAGGTCTGAAGGAGACCACGGGTCTAACATCCACATACTGTTTCTGATTCTTCACACATGAAGCTTTTTGTTTGCATCTTGTTCACTTTCAGAAGCGTGTAATAATGCAAACATGCTGACGTGTCGCCTTCTCTGGCTTTAAATGCCTCAGCAGCCAATCAGCAGTAAGGCTGAATCAGAGAGGAGACAGAAGCTTCGTTTATACCTCTGCAGCAAATCAGCTTAGAGCCTTAGCTGCGGTGGCTGACAGGTACCGGCACTCCCACCACTGTGAGGCGTACCTGTGTCGCTGAGACACTTGTCGGCGGTGGGGTTCGTGTAGCGTAGAAGTGCTGCAGAGAAGAGACGTCATGTTCAAAAGATGCGGTGAAAAGGTAGGAATGTCGAAGGAAACCACAGCAGCGAAATGGCCGCTGTGCGTGTGGTCTGCGTCGTGTCGTTCCATTTCTGAGAGGTTCCAGCGTAGGGCCGGGGTCTCAAACTGTCAGCCCGTGGTCCACTTCAGGCCCCGCCCCCTACCTCTGACCCGCAAATTTGCCCAAGGGCCAAATTCCATTATGTTCTTGATGGAAGTAGGGGGCGGGGCTGGAAGCGGCCTGCAGGCTGGGAGTGAGACCCCTGGCGTAGGGTTTCACAGGGGTCTGAATCAGAAGGTACCAACCAGCGTGTCCGTCCAATCACCCAGCGCTCTGAAGAATCTGTAGGTCTGAAGTTGGTCATGTGACACGGTCATGAATGAGCAGCGATTACCAAAGCCGAGTCAGCAGACTCTGACTCCTCCTCCTCCCGTGATGAAACTCTGCCCACACCTAATTGGCTCTCGTGCTGCTCGCGGTGTGAACTCACGGTCAGACTGGCGGAGAACGCCACAGGAAATAAAAACTGGTGTGTATGCCGGAAGAGCGCCCCCTGTGGCTCACAGCAGAGGGGTTTCTTTGTGGACAGAACTTCCTGTTTGCGAGGGCGCAGCGCCTCACGCTTCGATGTTTTACCAGAATACTAAAAGTCTGTGAGCGAGACTGAAACCCGCTTCCTCTTTGTTTCCGTCCCACATGCTCTGTGATTGGTGCCTTTACTGTAACACTTCCTGTCCTGCTCACAGGGATGCATGCTGGGGGGGAGTGCATGGGCGCAGGAAGTCAGGACCCCCTGTCCGCCCCCAGACTGAACCGCTTCGTGAAAGAGTCCAACAACAAAACACTAGAAGCAGACTGTCGGTTTCTTGGACTTCCTCTGATGCCTTACGAGCCTCCAAAAGTGTTTGCTCGCCGCCACGGTACCATCAGAACCTGTTCAGATCAAACCAGGTCAGGACCCGTTCTGAACCAGCCAATCAGTACAGACTGGTTCAGACCAACTCAAACTGTCAGAACCGACAGGAACCAGCTCCATGGTTTCTGTGGCTGCTCGGACAATCACGCCGCCTCCTCCTCCTTCTTCTTCTGTTTTTTTATTCTTGCTCAAACTGTTTTTGCTTCATGTGGACTGAAGGAGAAGTTTAGTTAAACTCATCTGTACCACAAACTTGAGCTCCAGTCAAACTAATCAATGGTTTCTGCTGCACCAAACTTTACCCCGATCAGCACTAACAGCCGGTCCAGCTGTCACGTTACACCAGTTCAGACCAGTTTAGGAGCTGCTTGACCAGTTTGATCCTGATTAGAAAGGACTTCAGATCCAAACTAGTTCCGAGCCCAGCTCATGTCCTGGTGTCCTCACTGTAAATGAATGTCTTTAAAGCTAAACCATGTCCAGCTGTTTGTTCTGAAGCGTCTTCTTCTCAGTGGTTCTGTTCTGAGTTTGGTTTGTGAACACAGAACTTTAAGCTCTTAATAAACCAAGTGAACTTCTGTTTGTGGACCAAAGGCTCCGAGTGTGTTTTCAGTGCCGGTTCGTTACCTGAGCTGCAGGACGAAGGTTCAGCTCCTCATCACTGAGTTAGATTTGATGATGTCACCAGCTGTACAGTGGAGATAATCAGTCAGCTGATCCCTCGCACCCCAGTGTGATTATGAATCGTTCCAAATGAATCCCAGACGTGTTGGAAGCACTCCACGACTCAGTGCATCAAGCCTCATGAGGATTTGCTGTATTGTTGTGGAAATCAAAGTGCTGCCATTTTATAAACCTTCACATGCTGCAACATTTAGACTCTTGTAATTACTTGTTACAAGTTTAAAGTTTCCTTCGTGTTACACGGTCATCAGGATCTCGTGTTCTGCTCGTTGAGCTTCATCCTCTTTAACTCATTCACTCATCTGTTAGAGTTGATCGTGGTTAATTATGATCTGTATTATAACCTGATCATGTGAGCTGTTACAGCTGATGTGTTTAGAGCATCAGGAAGGATGCCTTAAAGCCAGCTCAGGTCCTCAGCTGTGATCAGCTCATTAAATCTGCACAAATTTCATAAATATTTATTCTTATTACACAAACAAAACACATGGATTCATACATGACTGTAAACATCATTTCTTTGTTTATTAATAGATTGACTAAAGTTCAATCAGTTCTTAATGAAAACAGAATAAAATCAGTTCTGTAAAGGAATATTACAACATTACATTTGATTTTTAAATTTAATAATTCATCTGTAACCTGTGGATCAAAAGGGTTGTTTTAGTAAAATATGTTTCTTTACATTTTCAGGTTTAGACAGTGGATACAGAAAGTGAACTGCCTGTTAAAATCCCAGGTTTATCTGATGTAAAAATGAGACCATAAATTATTTCATACGTTTTCTACCTTTAATGTGACCTTTAACCTGTATAATTCAACAGAAGCTAATCTGTGAGCGGAAAATTTAAAAACATGTACATTAAGCTGATTACGTAAGTTAATTAAAGGATTCAGTCTCTTTGGGTAGGAGTCCTAAACTTTGGTGTTCTTCTGGCGAAGCCATTCATTGGTGGGTTTGATGTACGTTTGGGGTCATTGTGGTGCTGGAAGGTGAAGTTCCTCTACAGTTTTCTAGCAGACATGAAGGTTTTGGACCAAAACTGACTGGTATGTGAACTGTTCATAAGTCCCTCCACCTTGACGGAAGCTCCAGTTCCAGCTGAAGAAAAACAAGCCCAAAGCATGATGCTGCCTCCACCATGCTTCACTGTGGGGATGGTGGTGTTTTTGTACCAAACATACCTTTTGGATTTGTGTCCAAAATGTTCAGCCTTGTCGTCTCAGGGGTTTTTATGTTCTGTATCTGCTGGATGAACAGAACTTCAGCGTTTGTGAAAACTTTTCTGATTAATGATCTGCACAGTCTCAGGTTTAACAGACTCAGAGTTTCAGCTGATCCTGCTTCCTGGAGAGGTCCCGGATTTCTTTTAGATTCATAATTAAAGTGATTATGTGGACAGATGTTCAGGGCCTCCTACCTCATTCTTCTGAGTGTGGTTCAGTATGTGTCCACATGGGGGAGCTGCAGGAAAGCCTGATGGACTCGGAGGACGGCTGACTGAAGACTGATGAAGTGAACCTTTAACCAAAGGGATGTGAGGAGAGAGGCCGTCATGTTGACTGATGAAGCTCAGTGGTTCTTTCTTACTGACTGTGAGCTCCTCACTGCTCTGCAGACTTTCTGATTAGTTTTCGTATAGAAATCTCTGCTGCTGCTTCCTCCTTATCTCTGTGCAAAAGTCTTGATCCAGCCCTCACAACTTTTTATGTTGTTAGAAAAATGGAAACCATGCAAACATAAAAGGAAATATAGCGCATAAGGTAAGAGCAGTTTGTACAATTCTAAGCATCTGAAAGTTAATATTTGGCAGTGTGTTTGGGATCATTGTCCTGCTGAAACATGAAGCTGCTTCCAGATGGTATTACATGGTGGATCAACATCTGATGCTACTTTTCTGTCTTCATAATTCCATCAGTTTGGACAAGATGTCAACAGCACTGAAATGCAGCCCAAACCATGACAGAGCCTCCACCGTGTTTTACAGATGGCTGTAGACCAGGGCCATGCCTGACACCACTTCTTCTGTCCTCTGCTTGTCCAGTTTCCTCACATTTTTAATGATCATCAGGTACAAAGACTGGACTGAAAATGTCCACAGTGACACTTTGAAAGATCTTCAGAAAGCCTGGAGAACTGATGCTCAGACCACTGTAAACGTGGGCTGAATCAAGAATTTTGCACAGTGCTGTACATATACTACTGGTCAAAAGTTTGGACACCTTCTCATTTGATGGTTTTTCTTTATTTTCAGGACTGTTTACATTGTAGATTCTCACTGAAGCCATCAAAACTATGAATGAACACATGAATTATGTAGTGAAGAAAAAAGTGGGAAATAAAACATGTTTTATATTTTAGATTCTTCAAATTATCCACTCTTTGATTCCTGCTTTGCTCCCTCTTGGACTTCTCTCCATGAGCTTCATGAGGTGGTCACCTGACATGGTTTTCACGTCACAGCTGAGCCTTGTCAGGGTTCATGTGTGGAATTTCTTGACTTAAAGGGGTTTGGACCATCAGCTGTGTTGTGTAGAAGTCAGGTTGGTACACAGCTGACAGCCCTATTTGACAACTGTTAGAATTCATATTATGGCAAGAACCAATCAGCT
>VUQH01026537.1:3548-13845 GCA_015106775.1 Etroplus canarensis
ACATTCAAGTTCCTCTAAAATGCTGGCATATGCAGAACAATGATGTTAAATGGACGTATACATAACATATATGGTAGCGTACTGCCAGCATTCACAACTTGAAGCCCATTTATACCACTCCCCTTAAACGCAGCATAAAGCAATTATTTGGCAGCCATATGTTAGGAACGTGTTCAGTTCGACTGGATCACGTCAAATACTTCTACAAACGTCAATCTGTTGGAGATATGTTCGATATATGTTGCGCATATGTTAAAAACATGTTACTTATAGGTTATTAATATGTTTTGGGTACCTCCACGTATTTTGACATGAGTAACGTGGGTCTCCATATGCATTAATTACCTGCAACATATGGTCCTCATATGTGGGACATATGAGCCATATGCTAGGAAACATTTCCAGCGACCTTCCCGTACTATCACATAAACCGGCATACTTCAGCGTGCTCTTAACTTATAAAAACATCCCTAGAACTTAACTGATGTTTGCCGGCGTATTTGCAGTTTTTTTTCCTACATCGGCATATGCTTGTTAAATCGGCGAGGTGTGACAGGGGCTTTACAATCAGTGCTCTATGATGAATGTCTATTTGTTCCACCTGAAGTACGCACTGTGGTTCATCAGGAAACACTGAATTTGAAGTTTGTTTGAAAGCTCTACAGGAGACCTTTAGCTGCTGCATTTCCCTGAGCTTGACTTGAACATTTCCCTCTTTCGTTGCATGCAGACGATCTTTATCGGCCACGGACCGAGCTTCAAATTTCAGAAGATGGTGCCAGAGTTTGAGAATATAGAGTTATACAATGTCATGTGTGGTAAGAATTATTTTTTTCCCTATGAAAACCTGATAAT
This sequence comes from Etroplus canarensis, assembly GCA_015106775.1. Lineage (NCBI taxonomy): Eukaryota > Metazoa > Chordata > Actinopteri > Cichliformes > Cichlidae > Etroplus > Etroplus canarensis. The sequence continues at coordinate 4,404 of VUQH01026537.1, forward strand.
TTGGTTTAAATATTCACATTTTCATCCGGTAGCACTCAGCAAATCGTTTGTCTAATGGAGTGCCATCTCATTTCTTTCCAACAGAAAAACAATAAAACTCCAAATTCAGATGGTGCTTTTCTGTCTTCTGTTTGTTTCTGTCTCAGACTTGTTGGGGTTGAAGCCGGTTCCAAACAACGGGACACATGGCAGCCTGAACGACATGCTGAAGGAGCCGCCCTTCCACCCCAGCATGCCTGAGGAAGTCACACCTCCATCGCCGGCATCTGGCCCTGACATGACTGCGACCCACGATTTGGGCTGCAGCTGTGACGATGAGGTCAGTGGAAGGCAGTAATAACGCTGACTTTAACAGACCTTACTGTGTTTTGTTCTGTGACGAAGAAAATGCACGAACCAGTATTTTGTCCAGCAACTGAGCGAGCCAGTGTCTGGTCGTTTGTGTTGTTCTGTTTCAGAATAAAGTGGAGGAGATCATCGAAACTGTCAGTTCTGCACCAGATGGCATCTACAATTACAGTAGGTTTCTGTTACAGTGGGATTTTTTATGAGACGTGTGCACTGGATTTAACAGCTGGGAAAATATCCAGTTGTAGTTATTTATTTATTTATTGTGTTTTTTTAGGCAGACAGATGATCACATCTGGCAGATTGAATAAAAATAGCTTGACAGCAAAGAGGAAGAACAGTGGTTTGGCTTATTCAGTCATCACTGCAAAGGAACAGAAGTACAGCATAAAATTAACAAGGACCCCCTGAAACATGATTTAAATATGAAACTGTGGCATTATTTACTTTTTTAAAAAGAATGCAACAGTACATTTTGGTCTTTTTTAAGTCCACATCACATGTTTTCTAAGCAAGAAAAGGCTTTTCTCTTTTAATAAAACAATGTTAACTTTTGTGACCAGTAGGAACAGCAATGGACAGCTACAGTCACATTTATGCAGTAACATCTAATGAAAAGCAACAAATTTGTGCAACCTACTGCTTAACCTTATTTGGTACCGTATATAGCCTTCTGGCTTGAGAACGACATGATTTGCTCTTTTTGCATAAATGTTGAGACCTGCGATGATGTACGGTTTGGAGACAATGGCACTGACTAAAAGACAGGAGGTGGAGCTGGACATGGCAGAGTTTAAGATGCTATGTTTTTCATTGGGAGTGACCAGCACAGCACAGGGACAGCTCAGGTTTAGAAGCTTGGAGACAAAGACAGAGAGGCAAGGCTGAGATGGTTTGGACATGTTCAGAGGAGGGATAGTGGATATATTGGACAAAGGATGTTGAAGGTGGAGCTGCCAGGCAGGAGGAGAAGAGGAAGAACAAAGAGGAGGTTCATGGATGTAGTGAGGACAGGAAGATGCAAGGGATAGGGTGAGACGGAGGCAGCTGAAAAAAGAAGAAGCACAAACGCCATCCTAGTTATATGAGTAAAACTTTGTGTGTGCGTTTGTGCAGACAGCACCCACCTACCATTTGGTCGTCCGGCAGTGATGTTCAACACTCAGTACAGTCTTCTTCATCATGTGGAGTTCATCAGTGGATACAGCAAAGAGCTAGCCATGCCCCTGTGGACTTCATACACACTGCCACGACAGGTACACACACACCTATACTTCTCATTCTACCATGTGTCAGTCAGCTGTGTTCTTCCTGTGTCCCTTCAATTGTTTGCCTAAAAGTTTATAGCAGTCAGTACCCACCCGATTCCACTGACTGTGAATTTGACTGTTGTTGAAATTTCATTCCATGGTCTCAGGCTGTTACAGATTCCCCATTACAAACATCATGTCAAGTATATCTAAGAATTTATGATCTAAAGTGATTTTTGGGGCTTTGCTGTTATCAGTTTTATCAATAATCTTCTCTTGATTTTGATTGTAAGTTCTTGTTTACAATTTGCAACTGTGCACGTCAGCACTATGAATATTAACCTAAAGAGTTTGCAGCAGATAGGTAAATCATCATCACCATCTAAGATTTATGGGTAAATTCTTAGTTTTAATTCAGAGCTATATCCTGCATGTTGGCTTAGTAAAGGGGTATTTGCATGTGAAATATATATATATATATATATATATATATATATATATATATATATATATATATATATATATATATGTGTGTGTATATATATATATATATATATATACACACACACACACACACACCCACACACACACACACACACACACACACACCTGGACTCAAACCAGGGATCTTTATATGTATATGTGGCAAGCCATTTATATGTCATTTATATATAAATACAGTATATGGAATGAAACTTGAATATATGGAGTTTGACTATAATAAATGAAAACTGACGTCACAGAGGCGCCGTCTAGTGTTTTCATGTGTAATATTGCACATGATTTCTCTACAAGAAGTAGCAAAGTAGCACGGTGAGTGAGTCAGCATGGATTCTATCAGCAACCCTCAGTAATGTATAGATACAGCACACGAAAACTTAATGATCTGGCTAGCTCTACTGAGTCCTGTTGAACGCTGTGGGCGTCCACATCATTTTGCATGGTTTGTGATAGAAATCGAGAAGCAAACAGAAGATGATTTATGGTCTCCTTAGTCAAAGAAGTTGTATCAGCATACTTAAAGAGAGTTTCCTCTGTGTGAAAGACAGTTGGAATTTTAGATGAATTTATAAGTCAGTGGAACCATCACAACTTGAGGACAACAGAGCAGGCTTACTTGGGGTTCCTGGACTTTCTAAAGGTAGAATGGGAGGCTGAGTCTCCAGCTATCAGGGTCTCTCCTCTGGAACCATCTCCTAGATTGTATCTGGGAGAGAGAGACACTCTCTGAGTAGGCTTAAAGCCATCTTTCTGTTATAGCTTAAAGTTAGGGCTGCATCAGGTGACCATCCCTGCATTATGCTGCTACAGGATCAGGCTGCTGGGGAACTTCTCATGGTGCACTGAGCCTTTTTTCTCCACCTACCTCTTTTCACTCCCCATGCACCTATCTGCCCCTCTTGCACTTCATTAAATCTTGCCTTCTGTCTCCCATAATTCATGTTAGGTCCTTGTCTCTCTGTGCCCTCCTTTTTTCTCTTCTCTCTCCCTTCACCCACCAACCGGTCGAGGCAGGTGGCTTCCCCTCCTTGAGTGTAGTTCTGCTGGAGGGCTCTTCTTATTAAAAGGGAGTTCTTCATTCTCACTATCAACAAGTGCTTGTAAAACGGGGATCATCTGACTGCTGGGACTCTCTCTAATACAGTAGGGTCTTATGTTACAGTATCAAGCTCCTTGAGGCAACTTTCATTGTGAATTGGCGTTATATAAATACAATTGAATTTATCTGAATTGGAAAGTAGCTTCCCAATAAAACTGTGGACAGTTGTGCTGCAACTTTCTTAACATCAAAAACCACTGTCATGTGTTTGACACAACGTCCTTATAAACACCAGAAGTAGAATGCTGAATTGAGGCCAACCAAACCCCTGATTCATGTCTTTATTTGACAAGCTATGACCTACTCTAAGTAGTTTGCTAATTTGTTAGCATTTGAAAATTTAGTACAGTTTCAGGCAAGTGTTGATTTGCCATAATTTTGAGAAAATCACAAAATCCAGTACTGTTTGTAAAACATGCAAAATATTAGTTTAATCTTCTTAGTTGTGCCTTTTAAGTCACAAAAGTGGGTGAGTAAAATCACTGAAATAAACTTTTATGAGAAACCATAATTTTTATCAGTGTACAAAAATATGTACATTGTATGTTATGTATCCCTGAATAATGCATTCATTTCTCTCTGCTGCTGGATCTGGATTTTGTAAGTTCTTAAATAAATCCATCTGGTATCCATTTTCTAAAATGATATTTTAAAGTCTCACATCCACATACAAATCAGGAAATTTTTTTAGAATGACATACCCAGGGGGACAACCTGCAATACTAGGGGCTGGGTAACACTGATTAAACTAGAAAAGTACTCATGGAGCGCAGACCTCTGCCAAGCATGATCATCAAAGGCACCCACATCAAAGGCATGATCATCATAGTGGCTTTGATGTTGAGCTATTTTGCACACAGACAGACAAACACCGATGAAAACATAACCTCCTCGGTGGAGGTAAAAATATACATTACAACAAGTCTGTCCTTCAGCAGACAACTTGCAAATAGCCGTTTATTATGACTCATGGTTGTGTACAGTGATTTTGGGACATCTGGCAATCATTACCAATAGTCCCCTTATGTTTAGCTGTCAAAATAGAACTGTACTGTACATGTACTGTATCTGTACTTTACTTAGGACTGTCACTAGATTTCATGCTGACTTACTCTTAGTGCTACTACTTGTAGTGACGTCCTAGGCAATAATATTACCCATCAAAAACAGTAGATGGTGCCAGAGCATCTGTGATGTCGGTTTTCATTCCATATATTTAAGCTTCCATCTGTATATTCACATTTCATTCTATATATTCAGACTTTCATTCAATATATATAGTAATTTCCTAAGCAGTTTGCAATAATGCATTAATTTATTCATTTATTTTACAATATAGCTCATTAGAACAATATTTTGAGGGGTTTCTTATCCTATAAAAGGTTATTTGAAATCTCCTTTTGGAGTATTCTGACCTCACTAGCTCTGCATGCAGTTGTTACTTTATGATTTAAGGTTAGCTGAATTCTCACCATGATTCTGACCCTGCCATCCAACTGTCACAGGAGAAATCGAGACTGATGAGAGCGGGCAACAGAGCGGGGCATTTTCACCTACTGGATATTATCTATTTTTTGGCTCATTCTCTGTAAACTCTAGAGGTGGTTGTTTGTGAAAATCCCATCAAATCATCAGTTTCTGAAATACTGAGACCAGCTCGTCTGGCACCGACAACCATGCTATGTCCAAAATCACCGGAATCAGCTTTCATCCCCATTCTGATGCTCAGTTTGGACTCCAGCAGGACCCTGTCTACACACCTAAATGCACTGAGGCGTTGCAATGTGATTGGCTGATTAGAAATTTGTGTTAATGAGCAGTTCAACAGGTACACCTAATGAAGTAGCTGGTAAGGGTAGAATCAATTTTAGAATATATTTTTTGTTCTTTCCACTTTTCCCCGCTTACACTAAGAGCATGTTACGTTGATACTGAATGCAGACTTCCTTTTCTAGCCCCTCGCTCTGAGCTTTTCATTTATTTAAATGAGGTGTGTGGTTGTAAAAACGCAGTGCGTGACAGGCTGTTTTTGTCACAGCTGAACATGACAGCACTGCAGAAGCATGCTGACTTCCACTGCTTATTTTTTCAGGATGTAAATGTTTTTTGACTTTCATGTTTGCTCAGACTGCGTGACCTACATCACATGCAACTGGTATTTTCTGGCTACTAGTGATAAAATACTATAATGTTTTGGAAAACATTTGGTGGAACACTTTAAGTGCGGAGAGCGTCTCGTCCTTTCACTCTCATCTGATGTGTCTTTGTCCCACAGGAGGATATAACTCCCATACCAGATGTTTCCTCGAGCGTTAAGTGCATCCGGGTTGACCGCAGAGTGTCAGCTGATCACAGTCAGAGCTGCAGCACCTACAGCCAGAACAGCCATCTTACCTACGGCTTCCTCTTCCCCCCAGGTAAAAGCTGCAGGAAGGACGCTCTCTGCAGGAATTGATATAGGTTTTTGGGACATTATACAGTAAGACAAGAAATAACACTACATTATCCAGTACAATATTTAGCAGGATCTTGTTAAACAATGCAATGAATGTTAATTCCCTGTTTAGAGAGCATGATGAAAGCCAGCTTTGTTGAGCTTTAATTCTCCAAAATCATGTAGAAAGCCTTCCCAGAGGAATGTAACGCTTATAGCTGCATTATTTAACATGAATTAGTTATATTTGCAATGATTCACTGATTATTATTTCACTGTAAAAGGGAATTATAACTTGATATGACAACATGAGTGGAGTGGAGAGAAAGTAATAAGCTGTTGCAATAATGTGGCATTTTCAAGCACTGAAGTCATTGTGTTAACCAGCATCAGTTAGTGTAACTACATAAAAATATACAGTGGTGAAGTAGAAATGAATCAGAGTGAATCCATCAAATGTGAACTCGAAACAAATTCCTTTAAAGTTGTTTCCCTAAGGCAGCGGTTCTCAAACTTTTTCCGGCATGCCCCTCGTCAGAAGCCAAGAAGTGCTTGTGCCCCACACTACACAAAAAGACATTCCCAGCACCCTTCTCTTTTATCACTGACAATAAAAAAAAATTAATCACGTTAAATTTTACTTACAGGTGCATGTCATGAGAGTAATAGCACCTTTTCCTAAAAAGCTACATCTATTCACCGTAGTTTTAATATTTTTCACCCGGTCGTCCATCCAAACCTGCAGTGTCTCCACACCCCACCAGTGGCGCCCACCCCACAGTTTGAGAACCGCTGCTTAAAGGTATGGCTATTGAGGTGTTGACCTGTCATTGCTTGACCATTCTGTCACTACTTCCCAGTAATGTGTCTGTGATGACACCCTTTCGTATGACCATCTTTGGACGTGCACAAACAGTGGATGTTAAGATTAGAGTGTGATTCACTTCTTTGTGTTGACAGAGCTGGCAACATCTCCAGAGTCCAGATTTGATGCCTCGTTCATCACCAACACTGTTCCCATGTATCCTGCCTTCAAGAGTGAGTCACTTCATTGAGACTAAACAGTTCAGTTTTGTGTATATGTCGAAACAGAAACAGAATCAGAATCCTTCACTAATTCCAAGGGGGAAATTTCTCACATTACAGATACTCCCTTAAGTATATATAAATATGTAAGATAGAAATGCAGATAAGAAAATAGCATTCATTTAAAAAAAAACAAAAAACCCTATATGCAGAGTTCAGTGTGTAGCATAGGTGGTTCAAGGTTGAACAGTACTATTTACAGCATAACAATACAGTGTTACTCCAAAGAAATTCCTGTTATTATGTCAGGGACTGAAATGTGTCATATTTTGCAGTTTAAAAAAAAAGAATAAAGTTGGAAAACTTTTGATAATAAATTACAAAGAATTGGGGGAAATGTACTTCACAATCAGTTTTATTAATAAGGAAACAACAAACGCAGTGTGGTGGTAATAAGTGTTAGGAATTTGGGAGTTTATGTTGTTCCCAATATTCTGACTTCATTCTCAAAATGCAAAACAAATAATACAAAAATAATACTTAAAATATATTTTATTTTCCTAATATCGCCCCTAGGCGAGATTGAGACGCAAGCCCTCCATGGAAGGGTTGCATCAGGAGGGGAATCTGGTGTAAAATCTGTGCCTATGCAGATTAATTATTCCCTTAGGGAAATACATGGGAGCAGATGATGGTGCTTTCTTACACCATCACGGTGGAGTTTAAATCAAACAGTCAAAGGGTGATTGAAGTGCAGATTTTCAGCTTTAATTTAAGGGACTATTCTTAATCACAGGTTCCCCATTTTCAGAGGCTCAAAAGTGATGGGAAAAACTACAATAATTTTAAATGTAAGGAATGCTTTTAATACCTGGATGAAAATTCTTTGCAGTCAGTAACTGTAGTCTAGAACCCATGGACATGACCAAATGTTGTGTTTCCTCACTTGAATTGCTTTGCCAGGCCTTTACTGCAGCCACCTTCAGTTGCTACTTATTTATGGGTCTCCTTGTCTTTAGTTTTGTCTTCGGAAACTACCAGTGATGGTGAATTGGGCTGCAGTCAGGTCATTGACTTGGCCACTGAAGAATATCTCATTTGTTTGCCCTGGGAAACTATTGTGCTGCTTTTCCAGTATGCTTTGAGTCATTATCCCTTTGCCCTGTGATGCACTGGGAAACCCTTTCAATAGAGACCTGAAAGACATTGAATTGATGAATCTGACATCATCTGCAGATATTTTAATCTGCATTAGATTTTTTTCCTGTAAGCCAGTGGCTTTGAGAGATGAAGAGACAAAGCGTAGAAATGTGGTGAAGTCAGGACTGCACAATGACAGCCTTATAGTCACTATGCAGACAAATACAGAGAACGATGACTTATTGGAAGGAAATGGACTCTCCCTGTGAATAGCTTTCTCAATGTATACACACAGTTTAGCTTTGAGACAATGACACATTCTTTGTAATTTTGCCTCTGTACACCACCACAGTGGATTTGAAACCAAGCAGTAAAATTATGATCAAAGTGCAGACTTTCAGCTTTAATTCAAGGGGTTTGACAAAAGCATTGCATTTACTCTTTAAGAATTACAGAGTAATGGGATTAACTAACATAATTTTAAAAATAAGGATTTTTTTTAATACTTGGATGAAAAGCCTTTGTGGTCAGAACCTATGGAAATTGGTTGCTGCTTGTTTGTGGCTTCGTTGGGTTGAGATCAGGTGACTGACCTGGCCAATGAAGAATAGCCTGTTCATTTGCTTTAAGAAACTCTTGGATTGGTTTCGTGGTTTCGTAATTCTTTACCGTGTGACTGGATATTAACCTAAAGCTCCATCCACAGTGTATAGCCCTGTACACTTCAGAATGCTACTTCTATCAGCAGTCACATCATCAGTAAGCAAGAGTGACCCAGTTGCTTTGGCGGCCACACATGCCCACACCATAACATTTTCTCCACCATTATTGACAGATGATGTCATGCTTTTAGATGTTTTAGAGCAAAATCTAATCTGGCCTTCCATATTGAGAGTTTTAGTGATCGGCTAACAAATATCAGTTCATCTCTTGGAATCTACTTAAGATCTTTGATCTGCTTAGTTTATTGTTAAATGATGAGGGAACAGGCTTCACCTGGCCATGAAACTGCTTATCAGTCAACTGTCCCATTACTTTTGAGCCTCTGATAATGGGGACTATATATAAACACAGTTTATACCTTGAATTAATGCTGGAAGTCTACACTTGCATATTTTCCAGATTTCCATAGGTTCTGGACTTCAGACAGTCACTGACTACAAAGGGTTTTCATCCAAGTATTAAAAAAACAGTCCTTCTTTTTAAAATTATGTTAGTTAGTCCCATTATTCTGTAATTCTTAAAGAGTAAATGCAATGCTTTTGTCAAACCCCTTGAATTAAAGCTGAAAGTCTGCACTTTGATCATAATTTTACTGCTTGGTTTCAAATCCACTGTGGTGATGTACAGAGGCAAAATTTCAAGAAAATGTGTCACTGTCCCAAACTTATGGATCTAACTGTAGTGGATCTCTAAAAGGTGGATAAAGTGTCAGTTCAGTTTTAATAAACTGAAAAATCTTGTGCCAAAAACGTACAAAATATTCAATGTCTGTGTTAGAAACATGAACACATTATTTCCCAAATCATCAATCAAGTTATATAGTCTCAGTATTAAACACTCAAATGTGATGTTTCAGTGTGTTTTTTTTTTTTTTTTTTTTTTTTATTTAATTATTTTTTTTTTTTTTTTAATTTTTTTAAA
>VUQH01026544.1:12201-33440 GCA_015106775.1 Etroplus canarensis
CGTCTTGTAAACCTTCCCTTTCACTCTTGCTGCTATCCTTCTGTCACAAAGCACCCCTGACACTCATCTCCACCCACTCCACCCTGCCTGCACTCTCTTCTTCACCTCTCTTGTGCTCCGTCCGTTGCTTTGGATGGTTGATCCCAAGGATTTAAACTCATCCACCTTCACCACCTCTACTCCTTGCATCTTCACCATTCCACCTGCCTCCCTCTCATATATGCACATCTTGCTTCTACTGACTTGCATTCCTCTTCTCTCCAGTGCAAACCTCCACCTCTCCAGATTCTTTTCCACCTCCTCCTTACTCATAATCACAATACTGTCTGAAAACATCATTGTCCACAGAGACTTCTGCCTGATCTCATCTGTCAACCTGTCCATCGCCATTGCAAACACAAAGGGGCTCAGAGCCAGTCGCTGATGTAATCCCACCCCCACCTTCAAACCATCGATGATTCCTACTGCACACCTCACCACTGTGTTGCTGCCCTCATACTTCTCCTGCACTACCCTCACATACTTCTCTGCCACTCCTGACATCCTCATACAAAACCACAGTGCCTCTCTTGGCACATAATATGCTTCCTCTAGATGTACAAAGACACAGTGCAACTCCTTCTGACCTTCTCTGCACTTCTCCCTCAACACTCTCAAAGCAAACATTGAAACATATTGAACTATATTCCAGTATCTAAGCTAAAAGCTAACAACTGCTAAGGCATCTTAAGCCAGTCACATGGAGAACAGCCTGTCAATGCACCAAGGGTTTTATAATTGAGGGTAAAAAAATAGATGTTTGTTCTTTAGTGCTTTGGTGATAGAACAAGAAATAAAACATTCTGTTGTCTGTTTGATAGATTACCATCTGCCCACTATTCCCACAGCATGATTCTTCAATCAGGCACAACCATAGATCTTTCCAGATAAATCCCCCACTCTAATACTGTAAGGGGTATAGGGGAGAGACAGAGAAAACAAATCTAAAATCTAATTTAACTCACAAACAGTAGAATGTGTACATCAGATTACAATCAAATTGAATTTCCTCCTCCCCGTCTCCCAAGTTGCCTTTTTTCTACATCCACTTGTACACAAACCGCGTTCAGTTTGTGTTTCCTTCAATATTACAAGACATCAGTTATGGCAGTCCATCGCTTCTTTCCTCACACACTGAGCACCCTCATGCTTTTCTTTAGTTTCAGAACTTGTCATTTTCGGAAATAAAAAGGTGGGTCCAAATACTTTTGCATATATAGCTTTTTTGAATACAATTGGCACTAATCATCTGCAGGTAATTTCCCCAGGCAAGGAACTAAATTTAGATTTCCCCTGAGGTGGCTGTCTAAAAATGCTCCTACTTTTTGCTCTTACTGGATTACAAACTTATCTTTCTCATGTTTTCATCATACTCTCCTTGCTGCCCTCCGACAGTCTCTGAAAACAACAGAGTTGTAGGTTTTATAGCCAGAACTAAATATTGTGAGTTGTTAAGTGTGTATTAATAATTCTAATTAGTTAATTTCAAACACATACAGTGTATTTTGTGTGTGACATCAACTGCCATTAAGCATTATCATTCACAAGGCACAGTTCATTGGCATTTAGCACTATCTCTATCCCCCCAACCCTGCTATTCTCTGTTTAACAGATATCTCCACTCAGGTCTCTCTTTCAAGATGCTAAAATTTGTGTATCACATGTGTAAATGTTTTGTGCAATAATTCAGAGTGTATACATTTACAGTCTTATAGCCTATTTTTTACTTTTACAGTCTATTTATATATTCTTACAGTCTATATATTATCTGTTTCTTTTTTTCTAACTGTGTTGCTCTTTTAACTCCTTTGTCTTTTCTTAAGTTAACTCTGTGAGAAATGCACAAGACTTCCAATGTACAGTACCTATGCATATGGCAGTAAAGTCTGTCTATGTGAAACCCTGTGACATATAAAGCAATATTTTTAATGAAACAAAGAATCTGAACTGTTCAGACTACCAGATCTCAGCAAAGATTGTTTCCCACAAACACTAAAATGTTCCATCTATTACAATTTTCTATATTTTTGTCAAAAATAGTCTTGACTTTAGCAATAATTTATTACTTTGCTTAACTGTCAAATATCATGGCATACTATCACACTGAGCACACTGAATTTCATAAAATACAAGAAAGAAACAAAGAAGAGCTACTGTTTCCTGTCATATTTATAAATCCACAATAAGATTTGGGAATGTACCAGTTTTAGGTGAGCTGTGTGTAAGTATTTTTTGATTTTCTCTTTTTCTATTGACTTTTTGAAAGGTGTTTCTCCCTGCTCTCCTTCCACAAAAGGGTCAAGAGCAGGACTTAAATTGTTATTTGTAATGTTGAAGGTTTCAGTTCACACACGTTCATATGCATCAGCAGCAGTGACGGGCAAAGTCTTCCACATACAAAGGCTACCAGTTAAATCAAAAACAATTTATTTACAGCTGTATTATGAAAGGTATTATTCAACACATTGTACATAAACTATGAAAGCTCTGGTCTACTCAGGCAGCCCTCAGCTTGATAATGGTAGGCTACCACTTAAGGATAGTCCAGCTTTAATAAGAATGAATTAATATACATGGGAAAGTCTTATTAATTACATTAAATAAGTATTTGTTGGAGCAGTAACATCTCTAATTGTTGTCCTTAATGAGGCAGAACATTGGTGTTTCATTGGTGTTTCAATAGTGTAGTAGTTTACACATTCCCATAACACATGAAAGATCCCTGGTTTGCAACCGGAAAGACATACAAGCCTAGCCATGGGGATCACAAGCCAGTGTACCGCTGTACCCAAGCTTGGGTAACCTGTGCCACTGCCAAATCACTCATGCAGATGCATCTGCTGTGGCGACCCCTTGGGAAAAAGAAAAACAAAGGGAGCAGATGAAAGTACCTTTCAGAAAGGCAGAACACTGCTGAAGCTGTTGGACAGTGAACATCAAATGCCCTGGAGCTCAACCCCAGACAAGTTCAACTCCTGACTATATGAAAACTAAAAGACTGTCACTTATATTACATTTACAACTGATGTGGAAACCTGGAGGGCAAAATACCATTCCAATATACTGGCCCACAATGGACACTCTATAGGAATGTAGCACGGTCCTATCATTTTTTCCTCTGTTTCAATTCATTTCCTTTTTTTAAATCTCAGTATTATTTTAGGTCTGGGTAACACAATATCTTATGATGGAAGTCAAAATAAAATGCCAAATATCAAGTGTTGTCCAATGTTAATTATATTATAATAAGCACATGAAAGCTCTTTTGCTAATTGTAAATTCAAAACAATCTATTCTTAAATTTTAAAATATGTTTCAGTGTTTGGTTCATTCCCTAACTCCTTTGTCAATGTGAACTTTAAAAAAGCATGTGCAAGGCATTGTTTTTTATTTGTACCACTCAATAGAATAAAACGCATTTACAGTGCACTCGTGTAAGCTCGAGAGGTCCTCTCGATGCCACCCAATTTAAAAAAAATCCAGGAACTGCCCCTGCTGTCAGGTCAAAGAGATGTATTTTTGCACAGAGTCTAGGCTTTGCTAGTAGCTATTAACCAGTCGAGTAGTTAGCCATTAGTGCATCAAATCAACCAACTATCCATCACAAGCTGTATGACAAAGGACTAACCCTGACTCGTAATAATCTTACATAAAGTACTTAAAATAAGCTATGGGGTCATAAACCTAAACTCTTGAAGCCTAGTCTTGCTTCTGTCCCTGTGGATTGTGAAAGGAGCTGAGTCATGACCCCATATTACTGAGAACTACAGAGCTGGTTCAGTCTATTACAGTGCTTGTATTGTTAAATTAGGCAGAGAATTGGAGACAGCTGCATGCTTTATTTTTAGTTTTGTTTTCTTTTTCAGACTATGCTTAAAAATAGCATTAACTTTCAGACAAAAGTGTCATCTCTCAGTCAGTTTCTTATTTTCTCACTCTGTCTCCTCTCTCTCACTACCAATTTGGCTTCTCTCTCTGTCTCCTTCTCCTTCACAAAAATATCACATTAGGGGATCCATTAAATGGGAAAGGGAGGGCAAAAAAACAGCCAGGGGACAAACTGTTAACACAGCAAGGTCAGCAGATAGCCATCTGACCATTATCAGGAAAGGTCCTGACCATAAAGCTAATGTGTCCGTGTGCGCACTTGTATGAGTGGGTTTGTGTATGCATTAAATTGTGGATAAACTGACCATTTTCAGGGGGATGTATTATATAGTCTTCAGATGTAATGGGTAATTTGCACACAGACATTTCTCTCTACATGATTTACTAAAGTTTATTCCTCCAGCAAAAGTTACATCCAAGTATCCTTTGGTGCTGTCCAGATGAACTGGCACACACTGAGCTGTTAAAAGTCATGAGAGAAGATGTTACTGGGGAATGGGGTGATTAGCAATCTGCGCTACTTTTTCCCAGGCTTGAAACATAATACACTTCACACGCTTCACTTTGACTTTCATGCCAGTGTGAGTATATCTGACTACATGGACAATGTACAAGCTTTGAATGATGTGCCTTTACTGTTGCTGCTGTTTAATGCTTTTTATTCCTCATTTTTGATTGTGTTCTCTCAAGCATTTTGTAGCTATTCTTAGTTGCTATACAGTTAAAGGTTCATTAATCTTATAATGGATAATTATAATGTACGCATACTCATTTGATGTATCACTTTCCAGACTCATATGTGGGCAAAACTTCGAAGGAATTTAATAAGTGGGCACCAAAGATTAGTGTCACCAATTTATTATCTTATCAGATATTAATATGGTCACACTCTAATTCTGCTGCTGGCTTATAGTGTTGCCTAATGGCCAGAAAAATGTTGTTGATCTTTGACTTTTTGGGTATTAAATTTAATAACTTCATCAATTGTATGAAACATTGTCATAATTAAGAAATCCTGACTTATGGCCAAAAAATGTGTTTCATTATGTCACGGTGACCTTTGAGGACCCAAATCCTCAACAGTTCATCATTGGGTTGAAGAGACCATGTCTTCCGGATATACTGAAATTTCCTCCAGTTGTTCCTGAGATATTCTATTCACAAAAACAGGGATGGACACGCTATCACAGTGACCTTTACCCACCACAATCAGTTCTTTTTTAGTCAAAGTGAACGTTGGTGCTAAATTCAAGAAACTCCCTGAAGACATTCAAGAGATACTGCATTAACAAGAGCGGTACAGACAGAGGTATTCCCTCGGTACACTACCACACTGGACTTTAAATCAAACAATCAAAATGTGACAGTACTTTAACAAAACAATTGGATTAATTCTTTAGGAATTACAGTCATTTTTACTGTATACACAGTCCCCCTTTTTCTGAGCTTCAAAATAAACTAACATAATTATAAATAAAAGGATTGTTTTTATTGCTTTGATGAAAACCTATGCAGTCAATGACTGTCTGAAGTCTAGAACCCATGGACATCACCAAATGTTGTGTTTCCTCCATTGAGATGCTCTGCCAGTTAGTTGTCCTCAGCCAAATCTAATCCAACCTTCTTGTTCTTCAGGTTAACCAGGGGTTTGCTCCTTGTTGTTAGCTTCACGATGGCATCTTTTGATTGTACACTTTGACAGTGATGCTCTAACCTCCTCAAAAGGGTTCTTGATTTAGCTAGACATTGTAAAGGGGTTTTTCTTAACCAAGGAAAGAATTTGTGATCATCCACTTCAGCTGTCTTACATGGTCTTCCAGGCCTTTGTGTGTTGCTGAACTGGCCAGCTCATTCCTTCTTTTTTGAATTTTCCAGATTGCTGTTTTGACCACTCCTAAAATTTCTGCTCTCTCTCTGATAGGTTAATTTTGGTTTTTCAGCCCAGTAGCACAGTTGTTTACACATTTGCCTCACAAGCAAAAGGTCCCTGGTCAATTCCAGGTGGGGGCACAAGTCCATCTCACCATGGAAGATTGGTCAAGGAAGGGCACCCAGCATAAAACCTCTGCCAAATTACCAATGTAGATTAATCCACTGTGGCGATCCCTTGGAGAGAATACAAGGGAGGAGCCAAAGGTACACTCAACCTAATAATGGCCTCACTTACTTGTATCAAGATTTCTCTGAAGCTTATATTGAGAGTCCCAGTGAAAAGATACAAAATCCAAATTCAGCACTTGACGTTAACTCCAGATCTTCTTTAATCTGCTTAATTTGTTGTGGAATATTAAGAGAACAAGCCTCATCTGGCCATGAAACTGTTTTTCAGTCAACTGTCACGTTACTTTTGAACCTCTGAAAATGGGAGACTATGTATAAAAATGGCTTTAGTTGCTAAACGGTTAATGCAGTTCTTTTGTCAAAGCCCTTGGATTAAAACTGAAAGTATGCTTTAGATCACAACTTGACTGTTTGCTTTAAATCCACTCGTACGGAAGTAAAGTTACAAACAAAAAAGTGTCCCTGTCCCAAAACTTATGGACCTAAATCTAGTTTTTGTTGATTGTAATTTCAGTTATGACTTTCACTTCTTAAACAGTGTAAAAGGATCATTAATGTCTGCCTGCAGCTGTTGATGTTGCCAGATCACCGAGGATCTCTCACCCACTCAGCTTTCAGCGGTATGCAAAAAAGAAGTGTTAGTTGTTGTCAGATTCATCTCTCCGTTGCAGGCTGGCACAGACCGGCAGTTGCCTATGTGAGATGAACTTTGTGGTCAAAAACACCTGCTAGTCTGGGCCTAAATCCTGATCAGATGATGCTGGGTCCTCCAACAAAGTATTTTTTTCTATTTATTTCTTTGTATACTTTGTAAAAAAAAACTGGGTATATTGAGCACACTTTGCTTCGCAGTACCACAAGCATCTATATACCAGTCTAAATGATGATACTTCAGGCTGAACATCTGCAGTGCTTCTGTGCCCATGGTTTTATTTCCTTTCATTCTTCTGTGCTGATGATTTGTCCTCAGCCTCCTTCAGCCTGCTTATTGATCTATTTTCAGTCTCTTGCCTACTCGCACACTTGTATAGCATCGGCATGGGTGGCAACCCCACCATCTGTCCTCTTCACCCTCCTTCCCTGTTTGCTGCTTGCTAATTTGCTGGTTAATTATAGAAATGCAGGGGATCAGTGCAGGCTCTTCATAACACAGGCTGTGTTTATTGTCTGTGGGAAAGTCTGACTCTAATGAAGTGATGCAACATTTGCCCTATAGGCCAGTTACTCAGCCAGATATTCAGGCAATGGATTAAGGAATGTATACATTCATAAGTAATGCTGCAGATTCTTTACAGCCAGCCAAGCAGGCCTTTCCAAGTAAGGATGATTTGCTTCTGTAAAATTGCTTGGACATCTAGAATTCCAGTTGGTGCTGTGAGGCTTGGTAGCACATCCATGAAGTCGTATACAGAGTTGCAAAAACATGAAATATGAAAATACAACATGTACCATACTGTGCCTTCTGCAAGGTACACAAGTTCTTAATTATCGCTTTACTAGTCTGTAGCACCCATTTGGACCTGACTGTTTGCCGGTGTTCCAGCTTTGAAGCAGTACTAGTGATTTTGTTGAATGTGTTTTTCAAAATATTGGGTAAAAGCTAACTGCAAAAAGTTATGAAGAATGATGGATGGATTGAATACAAGAAACATGTCTCTAACTAGCTGATAATGCCAGTAAGCTCCATCTTGAACATCTTACTTAATGCTGAAATAACACACGGTATCTTGTCCCAAAGGTTAGACACAAATGTTGAGATTTGCCTGTTGTGGTCTTCAGGATATGTACAAAAACATTTTGCACCCACAATGGAAACACTGCAATAAACTGTTCATCATCATCATTTTCCTCTTCTGATCTCTTTTTATGTGTTCCAGTGAACGGAACCCAGCCCCAGAAAAACAAAATCTCGTTCATGTTCAGCAGGCAAAGCCAAGAGCACACAAAACCAGACCTGCTGTCCAAACACAGCATAAAAATACTGATTAAATTTTAATCATAAACAAATGAGCACAGTTTACAAGTCTTAGAAGAACCTTAAAGTACACAGCCCACTAAGCCATTTTCTCTGCTGTAGCTGAGGTTATTTAGACTTTAGGTTGCAGGTGGGGTGGCAGATGTCTGACGACGAAGCTAATCAGACTTCCTGCTCGGTCTAATGGCTGAATAATTGTCCCAGGCTTAGCTGAGGTCTGATAATGCCCCATCAGCCCAGAGTCGTCTTACAGAGCGGACAGGGATGGAAAGTAATGCAATAGGGAGAGCAGGCAAATTTTATTAGAGATGATAAAGAATGGATTCATAAGCCTGGATCAAAAATAGCAGGAAGCAGAGTGCAGCAAAGCTCTGAAGAAAATGGCTCTCATACGCTGACCTTTCAGATACAGGCTGAGGGAGAAAGATTTCATTGTGTTTTAAGAAATATTCCCTGTGAGGAATTATTGTTTACCGTAAAAGCAAAGTCGGTCCTTTGTGTATAGCAGATTAGGATGCAATAATATTTCTTAAGACAAAAACACTGTAAATAGCAAGTTAAATAAACTTCCTACTAATTTCAATTGATTTATCTACTCCTCAGTTTATTGTGCTTATACTTGAAGGACCTCCTCAAGACATACAAGAATAGTACATTAATGGGCAAGCAACAAATGTAATCAGTCATTTACTATACAGAAATACTTTTCTCAAAACATTTACAGATATTGCGTTTACAAAATCTAGAATTTCTGCTTCCATGCATCGTTAAATGCTACAATGTTAAGAGCTAGGATTTATGCACAAATCACAAAAAGTCTGAAGCATCTTTTTTTTCTTGTTTTAACAATCACAACTCAGGACCTTGAAAAGGACAGATGTTTTAGTTTCACCATGCTAAGTAGAACAGAAATGTTTCTCCATGATAAAAGCAAATTAGAATCCTCTTACATCCTGGCAGCATGCCACCAGCTCCTTGATTCAATAAGACATTTCAAATTAGCTTAAAAGCATCTTGGTATGCCTGCAGTGTTTGTTTTTTAATAGTTTTGGCACTGAATATTTGATCACATCAGTTTGTTTTCTTTAGATTTTCTGCAAAAAAGAACTTGACAGTAGCCTTGGTGCAGTCATGAAAAGGAAAATCAGTCCAATTGTCTCTTCTTTACACAGTATTCAGTTTAACACCCACTGTAAGGGCTCGATTCTTCATATCCACAAGCGATGATTTGCGCTACAGTGTGAAGCGTGTTATCTTACTCCTCCAAACTAAATTTCCCTTTTTTTAATTTCTTTAAGAACATCCCCAGCCTGAGACCTTTACAGTGCAATTTAGGTTTGTTTTGAGGTGGTGTTTTGGTGTGCTACTATAAGCAGCTCTGCCTCATGGCTTCAGTAAAAATCTATGCAAAGTCTTATCACCAGCTCACACAGTTCCCCTACATTGTCCACACTGGGTGAAAAGGATAGATGTTGGATATCTGGTGTTTCTTTGACTGCATATCTAAATGTGACTCATATCTGCAAGGAACCAAGCAGTTAAAAAAAACAAACAAACAGGATAATGTTATGACTTTTAACCCTCTCAAATCTCAATGACATTTGAATGGGCACACATGACAAAGCAGATATGTTTTTGATATCTACCTAGCTATATTTAAGCTGACTTAATAAGGAAACTACATTTTTCCCCACCTTGATTTGTGGATTTTAATTTTCATCAAATCATAAAATTGATCACTTCCTTTGATTTATCAGAGTAATTCCAGTTGGAGCAGTGGCACCTTAAAATTAAACAATGTTTATAGCCAAAGTATTTTAAATGTAGCATTTGTCAGAAGATTATAAGCTCATGCTTTCTTGCATCTCATCAAAGGTATAAAGTAGCTTTAAAGTTTTGTAGCCCATGGTGATTCACGCTTCAGCAGACTTCAGGACGCAACTTATTGATGCGCTAAGGCTGCCAGTGTTGTTCACCGACATTGGCGGCCACAGGGAGAGAGCAATGATGCAAGATCAAAAGAGTACAAATCACTCTAAACTCTCCATTTTGAGCATAATGGGTGGCCCACGGGTGCAGATAAGCAGGCAGAGTTGTGTAGAGCTGGACACATAAATAGAAACCAGATTTATTTTTCCCTGTTGACAATTTTAGGCTTTTCATTTTAACACACATCTTCAGACGAATTTATTATCATTTAGTTGAATAACATTAGACCCTTCCTCTAATCTTAACTGTATTAATTTAATTAATCAGCACTGAAACTTGGCAGTAGTGAGATTCTCCATCCCAAATAGCAATTTTCAACAGGATATGTCTGTTTTTGTCACAGATTTGCATCAGCATGCCAAATATCTCGCTTTGTCTGTCACTTGATTGGCAAATCAACTCATCCTCACACCTTGCCTTGCAGGTGGTGTGCCCATATGGCAGCAGCCCCATTTTGTTCCTTTGGGCTGCAGTACAGTCCCAGGCACTCATACTCATAAGCCACCATGCCAAGTCAGGCTCCAGCAGTGGGAACAGTTTCCCCTAGTCCAGGTGAGGTTGATCCTTCCAAAGGTTGCAGTTAATTGGGGTTTTGAAATCGTTTTTGTCTGTCCACCTGCAGGGACCAATTTACCTCAGAAAACCTTACCAAGAACTATTGCCAGCAGCTTCTAGGGTTACTTAGTTATACACAGAGAGCTATAAGAAGATATAGCTACTTTGTTCAAAATACTGCCACAGCTACTCAGGTCTAGGAAAACTTTCAGTGGATCCAGGGGTCTTGTTTTGAGCTACGTCTTCATAGTTTTTAGTCTTGAGGGAAACCAGCTGAAAGAGAAAGACACACTTAAAGCCCAACATTTAATAAGAACTGGTGAATTTTTTAAACTGCAATCCAGTAAAAATAATCAAAATAAGAACTGAGAACAGGTTTCAGTTGAGATCTGTTCTCAAAATGTCCAGTCATTTGGAATTGTATGCCTCTAAGCATATCAGGTCCTTTCATCAAAGCTGTCATGTTTTTCTGACAGTTAGACATGGCAAATCAATGAGATCAAAGTCAGGGCAGTGGAGCTTTTGTACACCTGAGTCTCATGCAAGCCTTTATTCTATTCTGTTTCTGCACTGTGTTCATACCAGTGCTTTCAAAAGCGACCAAAAAAAAAAAAAAATCACATTTGATTATTCATTTAGAAAATTTCTTACAGGTTCAATCATTCCATTGTCAAATTAAACCCATAAAAAAGGGGAAAAGCAACACGAGACAAACCTAATTGCATAGGTGCGTTTATTTCAACATCTACAAACCTACACATTACAAATTAAAGCAATAAAAGGTAGGTTACATAGAATAGACCTTTGATAACATGTGTGAGCTCTGCTGCGAAAACATGAAACAACAGTTATCTGCATGAAGCATTTATCACTAGACAATTAATTACTCTGTGTAGTCAAGGTTCTACAGTTTTGGCCATCTGCTGACCAATATTCTAAATATTTCAAAAAGGGGCTCATAGTGTAAATCACTCTCTCTGGAGCTGAGATGGGTTGTGAACTCCCTGCCATCATTTAAATTATTCCACACCAAACTAACACCCCAACCCCTCAGTAAGCGTTGGGTAATGTTGTATTTCACAGTTGTTGAGCTGTCATCATTTAATGTATGCTCTTAGTCCACTACAACTATTATTTTATTTTTTATTTTTAAAAAAAGCATTATGACTTAACCCTGTACAGTTAACTTAACCATGTCTTCAGTTGTTCATCTGATATCTGCCGCCGCACTTCCTCACCACCCTCTCTCCCTTTCTCTGAAGTTGTGTTTAAAGCAGCAAGAGCTGCATCGCGACCTACACCACACAGCTGTTGCGACTTTGCCACACAGTATGCGGTATTGCGGGTAGATAGTGCTCCATTAACCCCCCAGCAGCAATGTGTCTATCAACATTTTTGGTGGAAATCCAGCTTTGCCTTCTGTGCAATTTGGGAGATAGGCACTATCGCTGACTGTCTATCACCTATAGCTAAATTTAATATATCCATGATTAACAGATACCTCTGTAAATTTGATTTGCACTGAGTAACCGTTGATGCATGTCAAAGTGTCAACAGAAAGTATGAGGTTGGAAAAGCAGAGGCACAGGGTTCAATCAGTCACAATGAGGTGCTAAACAATAGGTCAGCCAAAAAACTTGTTGAAGTTAAATTGATAACAAACATCTGGACATGTATTTTACTAAACACAGTCTGCATATACTGTTTATCAACACCAAACACCATTTTGACAAAAAGACAATTTGTTTTTTTTTCCAAGTGTCAATTTTAAAAAGCCAGAGATTGTTTCCTCCATGTTTTTCTCTCCATATTATGTAAAACAATTAGCTTGATCTGTCAGTATGCATGGTACACATGCACTGAACCACAGAGATTTTTTCAGAATATACTTAAAAAAATTAACAAGTTCTTTTTTCTCATTAAAATTACTAGTGGCAGTAGATATAGATTGATTTAACACAGGATGTAATGCTTTATTTA
Source organism: Etroplus canarensis (assembly GCA_015106775.1). NCBI lineage: Eukaryota > Metazoa > Chordata > Actinopteri > Cichliformes > Cichlidae > Etroplus > Etroplus canarensis. The sequence continues at coordinate 24,689 of VUQH01026544.1, forward strand.
GATTTTATCCTGCAGGGAAATGGAGAGAGTTTCTCATGGTTCCGTGTTGAGATAAAAACTGGAGAAAAAAATGTTATTAAACTCCAGCAGCACAGTTTTCATGGAGGATGATGATTTTAGTGCTATATCGCTCTACCTGGCTTCATAGCTCTTCTTTTTCATGCAGTGATGTTACTCATAAAGGCTAATGTTCTAAGACATTATCCTAAAAGCTGCCATGCCAACTTTAGTCTATGGCTGCCTCGGGGGCGAATGCTGTGTGTGAGCGCAAGTGTGTGTGTGTGTGTGTGTGTGTGTGTGTGTGTGCACGTGTGTCTGTACGAAAACACAGTAGCACCAATGCCGTCCATGAAAAAAATAACGTGTCTTAAAATGTTTTCATTGTTTAAATTATGAGAAGAGGTTAATAAAATGCTCCTTAACTGCTTAATATAACCCTTAAAAACGACACTGTATGCTGTGTAAACTGGAATGACACTTGAATGAATTAAAGATTTTCTGTCAGTTGCTTTTATTTTTATTTTTGTTTTATTTGGCTCAAGGCTATAGCTCCACTGCATAAAGCGGTACAGCTGCTTGTGTTAAAAAATGTCAGCATTAAGCATGAGTGTTGAGATCTTTAGATGTTATTTTAATAGCTCACACATAACCTTTATTGCAATTACAAACATAAAAAGCTTACATTATTTTTGCTTCAGAGTTTTAATCTTAAAACACTGTCTTTTTTTTTTTTTTAACATTTTTTAAATGTAGCTTAATATAATTCTCTGAGGCATTTTTTCATAGATGTTTTTTTCATATAACTGTGGAAAGGACAGTCCAACGTCACTACTCCACTGGCAACCCATAAAAGTTCAAGCCAAACCTTATGTACAAAGAACATTGGTGGTAACGCATAAAGCTATACACTCACTAGGCACTTTATTAGGTATACCTGTTAGTACTAGGACATTTTTTTGCCTTCAGAGATGCGTTGGCATGGAATAGATTGAACACGGTGCTGGAAATATTCCTAAGAGATTTTGGTCCATACTGACATAACAGCATTGCACAGTTGCTGCAGATTCGTTGGCTGCAAATCCATGTGACACCACATACCAGAGGTGCTCTATCAGAATGAGATCTAGTGACTGTGGAGGCCATTTGGGTACAGTGAGCTCATTGTATTATTCAGTAATTAGTTTGAGATGACCTGAGCTTTACAACATGGCGCATTATCCTACTAGAAGCAGCCATACAACGATGTGGTCATAAAGGGATGAGCAACTTTCATGTTGTTAACACCAAATTCTGACCCCACCATCTAAATGTCGCAGCAGAAATCGTGACTCATCAGACCAGCCAATGTTTCTTAGATGGCAGGAGTGGCACCTGCTGTTGTCTTCTGCTCCTGGAGCCCATCTGCTTCAAGGTTTGACAGTGTTGTGTGTTCAGAGATCCTCTTCAACATACCTCAGTTGTAATGAGTTACTGTTGCCTATCAGCTCGAAGCTGGGCATTATGTTCTGACCTCTGGCATCAACAAAGCATTTTCACAGAGAGAACTGCTTCTCACTGGATATTTTCTCTTTTTCAGACCATTCTCTGTGAACTCTAAAGATAGTTGTGCCAGAAAATCCTAGCAGATCAGCGGTTTCTGAAATACTCAGAGGAGCGTGTCTGACACACCAATAATCATGCCACATTCAGAGCCATTTAAATAACTTTTCTTCCGAATTTTCCGATGCTCAGTTTGAACTTCAGCTGGTCGCCTTGACTGTGTCTACATTTTTAAATGCTTTGCTCGCATATGATTGGCTGATCAGATATTTGCTTTAATGAGCAGTTGTTAGGTATACCTAACAAAGTGGGCAGTGAGTGTAAATGTACAGGTATGTATTTTATTAGCAAACGAAGGCTTATATAAAAACCTAAACTAATGGACGCACTGTTAATATTAGTAAATATTCTGTCTACATACCTCTCTGCACCACCTCCAGACTCATTTTGTCTTGTCAAAAAGTATACCTGCTATTGTCATGACAACATTTAACTGAATCTAACAGTGTCAAAGATGAAACATGCAGGAAGAGAGGGATGAGGAACTAATGTATTTTAATTCTGCAATAGTATCTCTGTGATCATACCTGCCTTCGTAAGACCACAAAGCATCCACCACCTCAATTTCTTAAAAAAAATTAGGATGTGATATTAGAAGAAAACTTCACAGTGCATCTGAAGTGAAGTGAGTTGAAAAGTTGGGTTTAAAGTCAGTGCATGTATTTGTCTATTTGCATTAAATCACATATTACCATATTTCTGTGTTGTCTAGTTTTTATTTTTCCCAAACAGAACAAGTAATCAATTCAAACTGTTGTCAAAAATCAACAACTGTTTCTCTTCTGGACACAGGTGTGCAGAGTGAATTCCTAAAAAAGTGACTGCAAAATAACTCACAGTCGTTAAGCAGTGAACAAAAAATCCTGGTATCCAAAAACACAACAAATAACCACTCCAATGTTATTTTCTCAAAAATTAACAGAGTAAAAGTTGTGCAGGTGCATTGCTACTGCCACTGTGCCAGATTTTGTGGAAGGCTGTCACAAAATCTGGCAAAACCTGTTTTGATATTTTGGTGTAGGAGGGGAAGCACAGTATGGAGGGAGTATAATTCCTGCCCAATACTTACACAGATATCAACTTTTCAGTTATACTGGTCCAATGCTATTTTTCCCGATGCTATAGAAAGAAACTAAGTGATAACCTTTCCTGCTTGCAAATCTTGATTTTACTAGTGTTTTCCTTTCATACTGTAAAAGCGCAGTGGCTGAAATGGCAAGATATTAGCATGACAAAATCACAAAAAAAATAAACAAGTAAAACTAAGTTTTACGCAGGAATATATCACAGTGGATTAAAATATTGGTGTGTCATACATACTGCACTGCATTCATTTTTATTGTAATACCCTGTGTGTCATTATAGTCCAATGTGATGTATTAGGGGTTCTAGTAGATGAATGGAGTGCATGGGCGACTCTGAGTAAACATGCAGCAGATGATAAAGCTTCTGCATCCAGCAGTAATCTATTCCTGGATAGGAACACATTCTCTTTCTATTGGTGCAGAGCGCTCATACACACATTTCCAAACACGCAAACATATACACCGCTATTCTTGGACACAGCCAGACAGAGGGTCTGGCCTTGTCTGGCTGGCACTGCCAGCAGGACAGCTGACACTGCAGGTTGTAATATGTGTGTCCATATGTTTTATTTAAGTTATAGACCTTGAGAGTTAGAGAATTTTTGGAAAATGAGGAAATTATGGGCCACTCCTTGCATCTTTTAAAAAACTACTTTGAATATTCTGACATTTTTAGTATTAGATTTTGATTAAAGAAATGGATATGAGCTAGAAGATACCCCACAAATGTAGTACAAACTTCAATGGGTGTGCACACACAAGGGCATGGGTGTGTTTTGTTTCCCTGCATTATGACACTTGCAGTAAGTCCATAGCCATGGGGTGCATTGGCCTAGATAGTGAAGGTGTGCGCAGAGCGCAGAGAAAAGCAAAAATGGAGCACTGGTTTCTTGGGGAAAAAATTAAATTTTAATGCAGTCAGAAACTTTACACTCTAATGAGCAATGACTCCATGCAGTTGTTAAACATGTTCAACACACCCCCCCAAAATGCATCCCTGTCACACTTACAGATTCAACATATTGGTTCCTAACAAGAGTTTGCCATGAATTCTGATTAACAAACTAACATTTACAAGATAATTAAATGTGAATAGTAATACAAATGCAAATATCTAACTGTGAAAGTTAACATTCTTAGTTAACATTCTACGCTTTCCCTATATTTTGAAAAGTTGTGAGATTAAAAAAATAATTTGAAAATATCTTTAAGCAAAATAGTACTATGGCAGAAATACTGTATGCTCTTTCAAATGAAAACCAGACACACACTACTGGTTTCTGTTGAGCATGCTTATTTTTGGAAGTGTGATGTAATTTGGGTGGAAACAAGTTTATTGCAACACAGTCACAGGAAAAAAGTGACTTAAAAGTCCAGTGAGGGATTTTGTTACACTGTACCACCCTTCATGTCTCTGCTGAGACTGTTTAATGAAGGCAAAACTATGTAATTTAAAAAAAGAAAAAGCATAAATAAAGAGACAAAGCCAAAAATATTACACGCGTGGAAGTTAGCTGTCAGTAAACTTCAATACAGCTGCTTTACTTACGTTTACCTTAATACTCAGTCACCTTATGTGGATGTAAAGACCCTCAAATTAGATACCAGGCTATGGCACATGGCTGACAGGAGGGTCTGAAATGAACTCTTTCACGAAGTGGGAAAGGGAAATGGCACATATGAAGATATTCAAAGAATCAAGCATGTTTTTTGTTGGTCAAAATAATAAATTGTCTTTTCCTTCATGTACAGTTCTTTGGAAAAGTCTTGCAAAAGCCCTCATTTCCTTATTTTTTGATAGTAAACTTGAAAACAGGCAAAAACAGAGTTTGTAACACGCTTGAAAGTCAATATTTGCTATGACCTTTTTTGTTCTTCAGCACAGCTTGATTTTTCTTAGGCAAGCTTTCTTGTCATTTTTTTTAAGTGCTCTTCAGGAATAGTTCTCCAGGTTTCTTCAAGGACATTCCCAAGCTTTCCTTTGGATGTTGGCTGCCTTCAGTTTTGATCTCTGTCAATAATGTGGAGGTGGGGATAATAATGGAGAAGCCAATCTATGACCGATATCATTCCATTATGTGTTTTTCTATCCAGGCTTTTACTGCATGTGCAGTGTGTGTTCAGGATCATTGTCATGCTGAAAAATGACATTGCCAATAAGACACTTTCCAGATGGTATTGCATGGTGGATCAAATTCTAAAAGTACATTTCTGCATTCATAATTCCATCAATTTTGACAAGATTCCCAACACCACTGGCTGAAATGCAGGCCCAAACCATGACAAAACCTCCACCGTGTTTTACAGATGGCTGTAGACTCTCTCTGTTGTCTCATAAATATTGACCGAGATTTGAATCAAACATTTCGAACCTAGATTCATAACTTCATAAGACCTAGTGCCACTGATTTTCAGTATCATTCTTCTGTAGTTTAGCATATCTCAGTCTTTTCTCAGTCTGTTTTCTTTCCTTAAGAATGTCTTCTTAATAGTCACCCTTCTACTGAGACAATTCCTAACAGCAGATGGATCAACTAAAGGGCCAAATGCATCTCTCAGGTCCTATGTCAGGTCTATGCCAGATTTTTTTCCCATTTCAGATGTTATACATCTGCTGTAGGTAGTTTTTTTATCCCAGCCACTTCTTCTTTTATCCTCCACTTGTCCAGTTTCCTCAGATCTTTTAAGGACACACTGCACACCATGTCAAGACATGCCAAGTTTTCAGCTAATAGCTCTTTAGGAATCAACTTTTTGTTGCAAAAAATGCTATTTTATGCCTGTTAACCTGTGTTATCTTTGTCATTTTTTAAAGATCCAACTAAAGAAATGGGAACAAATGATCTATTTTTGTGACAGGATGCTAGTAACAAAGTGCCTACAGAGAAATTTAAATATAGTTCTTTGTTAAATTGTCTTTTATAGTATGTAGAGACATACTTGAATGATTCATGGGTCAGCAATGAGTGGCTTAACAAACAAAAAATATTCCACTGAAAATAGTCAGGTATAAGGACTGTACTGAAAATCTGAAAGTGAGTGAAAAAGTAGGTAATGTCCAAAAAAGCACTTTGAAAGACCTTCAGAAAGCCTGGAAAACTATTGCTCAAGACAATTTTGAAAAATTACAAAGGTTTGGGTCCTTGGAAGCCTTGGCCTTGGCTTCAGACACACACAGTGCACAGTACTGTATACATCAGTTTTAGTACAATTCATTGAAATGATAAGGTTGTTGGTAGATAGTATTTGAAGAACTGCTATGCAAACAGAAATTCTACCCACACTCGGTGTTTGCCAGGTGTTAATTTCGGTCCATGGCTAAAAGCATTATCATAATAGATATATGGTAAAGATGGACAAAAGAAAAGCACAAGATAATTAAGAAGTCCTGTGAGGTAATGTTGACCGTCAAGATAGTCAGGGTATTCAGGGAGTCTTATGTCTATATAATGCTAGTGAAGTCCGGTCAAGTTTGACATTCATTGGTACCAGAGCCACGTGACAACAGATTTTATCCCTCGAACACAGGTAACTAGCTGCAGAAATGTAGCTAAAGCTTTGCTTCTTCTCACACTGCAGATGACAAAGAAGTACTTAAAAATCTATATAAAGTAGTAGCAATAATACTTTAATTAAAACAGCACAAAGAAAGGAGTAAAAGGACTGTGGATAAAATCTGAACCGATAAGAGGATTTAAAAAGGCAAGTATCAGAGTGAAAGGGATTAAGAAATGTTGTAATAACTAGTGAAAGGTTCAAATGAGAAAGCTCTTCATTTTGACAATTTTTTATAACCTTTTAAAAGTTTCTTTTATTCTAAAAAAACTGAGTGAAATATGAAGGTGGGAGGTTTTGCAGTTCATGTTTTTACTTCAATATTCAATTTCTGAGTAAAAATCCCTAATAAAACAACATAAGTGTCTTCCTTGTGGCAAAAGTTTGCAAAGACAATTATGCAAAAGACCCTTTGGTCTCAATAACAACAAAGTATATGGGTGAGAGAGAGAAAGCTAAAGAAAAAGAGTGAGAGAGCAGCAAGAATGGAAATAAGGCAAAAAAGAAACATGAACAAATCAGCTATATTTTAAGAAAGAAGAAGCTCCAGCCTTATCTCAAGACAAGTAATTTTATTATCTATGTAAATGTTGTATTTCTCATTGTTGATAATTTATTTATGCATAGGGCAACATGTTTTTTTCTGTTAACTGTCAAAAATGATCAATGGCTCTGCTTTCGACTCCTGCAGTTTCTGTTATTAATTTTCCGTTGATCTTCCCAAGCCTTCACCTTTGATTTTGGAAAGTGTCAATAAGGCAAGCCTGGCTTTTCAAACAACAATGTGGTGATGAAGAAAGGCTCTATTAAATTAACAATTCCAGAACAAATGGTCTGACAACTTAGTTAAATTGTCCGAAGTGCAAATGAATAAACCAATTGATCTCTAGAGGAATCTAATAGATTTTTGTCTGAATAAATTGATGTATAATCTATGTAAAGGAATGGATCAACATGAAACATTATTTGCCTTGCATAGGGCACCTAAAATCTACAATCATAATGGCCACAAAGATGACAGAGGTACTTTCAGCTCCTCCATTTTTCCCCAAGAATTTCCACAGCAGATGACTCTGCATCTGTGTTTTGGCACAGATTTTACACTGGATACCCTTCTTGATACAACACAAGAGATCTGTGGTTTTGACAATGGTTTCAGAAGTTCTAAGTTTTTAGTACAGTTTACTGTAACTCTCAGTTGGTATTCAAGCCTCGGTTTCTTTTTCATCTTAGTTCTAGTCTCCATTTGTGTTTTCATATTAGTTCCCTCTGTGTCTCCTTGGTATTGTTCTGCTGTGTTCTCGTCCTTCTGTTAAGTTCTGTCTCAAGTCTAGGTTCCCAGTTACAACCTGAATTCCAGAAAAGTTGAAACGCTCTTTAAATTTGAACAAAATGAAAACTAAAAGACTTTCAAATCACGAGCCATTATTATATTCACAACAGAACATAAATAACATAAATGTTTAAACTGAAAAATATTACAATTTTTTTGCACTAATTGAGCACATTTCAAATTTGATGCTCGCTGCAAGTCTCAAAATACTTGGGACAGGGGCATGTTTACCATGGTGTAGCATCTCCTCTTCTTTTCATAACATCGAGGTTATGAGTTTCTGGAGTTTTAGTGTTGGAATTTGGTCCCATTCTTGCCTGACATAGGTTTCCAGCTGCAGAAGAGTTCATGGTCGTCTTTGTCATATTTTTCATTTACTGATGCGCCAAATGTTCTCTATAGGTGAAAGATCTGGACTGCAAGCAGGCCAATTCAGCACCCGGACTCTTCTCCAATGAAGCGGTGCTGTTGTAACAGCTGCAGTATGTGGTTAAGCATTGTCCTGCTGAAATACACAAGGCCTTCACTGAAATAGACGTCGTCTGGAGGGGAGCATATGTTGCTATAAAACCTTTATATATCTTCAGCATTTATAGTTCCTTCCAAAACATGCAAGCTGCCCATACCGTATGCACTTATGCACCTCCATACCATCAGAGATGCTGGCTTTTGAACTGAACACTGACAACACACTGGAAGGTCTCCCTCCTCTTTAGCCCGGAGGACCCGGCGTCCGTGATTACCAACAAGAATGTCAAATTTGGACTCGTCTGACCATAGAACACTTTCCCACTTTGAAACAGTCCATTTCAAATGAGTCTTGGTCCACAGGACACGACGACGCTTCTGGACCATGTTCAAATATGGCTTCCTTTTTGCATGATAGAGCTTTAGCTGGCATCTGCAGATGGCACAGCGGATAGTGTGAACCTACAGTGGTTTCTGGAAGTATTCCTGGGCCCATTTAGTCATGTCAGTGACATGCCGATGAATGATGCAGCATCATCTGAGGGCCCGAAGACCATGGGCATCCAATAAAGGTCTTCAGCCTTGTCCCTTACGTACAGTGACATCTCCAGTTCCTCTGAATCTTTTGATGACGTTATGCACTGTAGATGATGAGAGTTGCAAAGCCTTTGCAATTTGACATTGAGGAACATTGTTTTAGAAGTATTCCATA